>JAIRCJ010000086.1:289811-408323 GCA_020883675.1 Bruguiera gymnorhiza | reverse complement strand
TTTTGAGTAATTAAGCATCAAATACTTGTGAGAAATGCTAGAAATCATCAAGACTCTTTGTTTATATGCAATTCACAAGATCCTAGTTCCAGGGTGTATATCTGTGGTTTGGCAGTGATATAGTGAATGATGGGTCATACAAGCTGTTTTTCAGCACTCTAAGTGTGAAAGAGTCATGACAACGAAGAAGTGAGCCTTGTTCGGAGGAAATGAAGACACAGACTTATTTTTTGAGTAATTAAGCATCAAATACTTCTGAGAAATGCTAGAAATTATCAAAGACTCTTTGTTTCATGCAATTCAACCGATTCCTAGTCCCAAGGGAGTGTATCTGTGGTTGTGGCAGTGAATATAGTCAATGATGGGGTCATAGATGCTGTTTTCAACATCTTTAAGGGAGAAAGAGTCATTACAAAGAAAAGGAGAGCCTTGTTAAGAAGACATGAAGATACGGACTCATTTTCGAGTAATTAAGCATCAAATACTTGCGAGAAATGCTAGAAATCATCATAGACTCTTTGGTTAATGCAATTCAACAGATTCCTAGCCCAAGGGTGTATATCTGTGGTTGTGGCAGTGAATATAGTGAATGATAGGGTCATACAAGCGGTTTTGAGGATCTCTAAGTGTGAAAGAGTCATTGCAACGAAAAGTGGAGCCTTGTTAGGAGGAAATGAAGACACGGACTCATTTTTGAGTAATTGAGCATCAAATACTTGTGAGAAAGGCGAGAAATCATCAAAGACTCTTTGTTTAATGCAATCGAACAGATTCCTAGTCCCAAGGGTGTATATCTGCGGTTGTGGCCGTGAATATTTGAATTATAGGGTCATAAAAGCTGTTTTGAAGATCTTTAAGTGGGAAAGAGTCATTACAACGAAAGGTGGGGCCTTGTTAGGAAGAAATGAAGACACGGACTCATTTTTGAGTAATTAAGCATCAAATACTTGTGAGAAATGCTAGAAATCATCAAAGACTCTTTGTTTAATGCAATTCAACGGATTCCTAGTCCCAAGGGTGTATATCTGTGGTTGTGGCACTGAATATAGTGAATGATATGGTCATAAGAGCTGTTTTGAGGATCTCTAAGTGTGAAAGAGTCATTACAACGAAAAGTAAAGCCTTGTTAGGAAGAAATGAAGACACGGACTCATTTTTGTGTAATTAAGCATCAAATACTTGTGAGAAATGCCAGAAATCATCAAAGACTCTTTGTTTAATGCAATTCAACAGATTCCAAGTCCCAAGGGTGTATATCTGTGGTTGTGGCAGTGAATATTGTCAATGATGGGGTCATAGAAGCTGTTTTCAACATCTTTAAGTGTGAAAGAGTCATTACAACGAAAAGTAGAGCCTTGTTAGGAAGACATGAAGACAGAGACTCATTTTTGAGTAATTAAGCATCAAATACTTGTGAGAAATGCTAGAAATCATCAAAGACTCTTTGTTTAATGCAATTCATCAGATTCCCCCAAGGCTGTATATCTGTGGTTGTGGCAGTGAATATATTGAATGATAGGGTCATACAAGCTGTTTTGAGGATCTCTAAGTGTGAAAGAGTCACTGCAACGAAAAGTGAAGCCTTGTTAGGAGGAAATGAAGACACGGACTTATTTTGAGTAATTAAGCATCAAATACTTCTGAGAAATGCTAGAAATTATCAAAGACTCTTTGTTTAATGCAATTCAACAGATTCCTGGTCCCAAGGGAGTGTATCTGTGGTTGTGGCAGTGAATATAGTCAATGATGGGGTCATAGAAGCTCTTTTCAACATCTTTAATTGTGAAAGAGTCATTACAACGAAAAGTAGAGCCTTGTTTGGAAGACATGAAGACACGGACTCATTTTCGAGTAATTAAGCCTCAAATACTTGTGAGAAATGCTAGAAATCATCAAAGACTCTTTGTTTAATGCAATTCATCAGATTCCTAGTCCCGAGGGTGTATATCTGTGGTTGTGGCAGTGAATATAGTGAATGATAGGGTCATACAAGCTGTTTTGAGGATCTCTAAGTGTGAAAGAGTCATTGCAACGAAAAGTGAAGCCTTGTTCGGAGGAAATGAAGACACGGACTTATTTTTGAGTAATTAAGCATCAAATACTTCTGAGAAATGCTAGAAATTATCAAAGACTCTTTGTTTAATGCAATTCAACCGATTCCTAGTCCCAAGGGAGTGTATCTGTGGTTGTGGCAGTGAATATAGTCAATGATGGGGTCATAGATGCTGTTTTCAACATCTTTAAGGCAGAAAGAGTCATTACAACGAAAAGGAGAGCCTTGTTAAGAAGACATGAAGATACGGACTCATTTTCGAGTAATTAAGCATCAAATACTTGTGAGAAATGCTAGAAATCATCATAGACTCTTTGGTTAATGCAATTCAACAGATTCCTAGCCCAAGGGTGTATATCTGTGGTTGTGGCAGTGAATATAGTGAATGATAGGGTCATACAAGCGGTTTTGAGGATCTCTAAGTGTGAAAGAGTCATTGCAACGAAAAGTGGAGCCTTGTGAGGAGGAAATGAAGACACGGACTTATTTTTGAGTAATTAAGCATCAAATACTTCTGAGAAATGCTAGAAATTCTCAAAGACTCTTTGTTTAATGCAATTCAACAGATTCCTGGTCCCAAGGGAGTGTATCTGTGGTTGTGGCAGTGAATATAGTCAATGATGGGGTCATAGAAGCTGTTTTCAACATCTTTAAGTAAGAAAGAGTCATTACAACGGAAAGGAGAGCCTTGTTAGGAAGACATGAAGATATGGACTCATTTTCGAGTAATTAAGCATCAAATACTTGTGAGAAATGCTAGAAATCATCATGGACTCTTCGTTTAATGCAATTCAATAGATTCCTAGTCCCAAGGGTTTATATCTGTGGTTGTGGTAGTCAAGATAGTCAATGATGGGGTAATAGAAGCAGTTTTCAACATCTTTAAGTGTGAAAGAGTCATTACAACGAAAAGTAGAGCCTTCTTAGGAAGACATGAAGACAGAGACTCATTTTTGAGTAATTAAGCATCAAATACTTGTGAGAAATGCTAGAAATCATCAAAGACTCTTTGTTTAATGCAATTCATCAGATTCCCCCAAGGCTGTATATCTGTGGTTGTGGCAGTGAATATATTGAATGATAGGGTCATACAAGCTGTTTTGAGGATCTCTAAGTGTGAAAGAGTCACTGCAACGAAAAGTGAAGCCTTGTTAGGAGGAAATGAAGACACGGACTTATTTTTGAGTAATTAAGCATCAAATACTTCTGAGAAATGCTAGAAATTATCAAAGACTCTTTGTTTAATGCAATTCAACAGATTCCTGGTCCCAAGGGAGTGTATCTGTGGTTGTGGCAGTGAATATAGTCAATGATGGGGTCATAGAAGCTCTTTTCAACATCTTTAATTGTGAAAGAGTCATTACAACGAAAAGTAGAGCCTTGTTTGGAAGACATGAAGACACGGACTCATTTTCGAGTAATTAAGCCTCAAATACTTGTGAGAAATGCTAGAAATCATCAAAGACTCTTTGTTTAATGCAATTCATCAGATTCCTAGTGCCGAGGGTGTATATCTGTGGTTGTGGCAGTCAATATAGTGAATGATAGGGTCATACAAGCTGTTTTGAGGATCTCTAAGTGTGAAAGAGTCATTGCAACGAAAAGTGAAGCCTTGTTCGGAGGAAATGAAGACACAGACTTATTTTGAGTAATTAAGCATCAAATACTTGTGAGAAAGGCTAGAAATCATTATAGACTCTTTGTTTAATGCAATTCAACAGATTCCTAGTCCCAAGGGAGTGTATCTGTGGTTGTGGCAGTGAATATAGTCAATGATGGGGTCATAGAAGCTGTTTTCAACATCTTCAATTGTGAAAGAGTGATTACAACGAAAAATAGTGCCTTGTTAGGAAGAAATGAAGACACAGACTCATTTTTGAGTAATTAAGCATCAAATACTTGTGAGAAATGCTAGAAATCATCGAAGACTCTTTGTTTCATGCAATTCAACAGATTCCTAGTCCCAAGGGTGTATATCTGTGGTTGTGGCAGTGAATATAGTGAATGATAGGGTCATAGAAGCTGTTTTGAGGATCTCTAAGTGTGAAAGAGTCATTACAACGTAAAGTAGAGCCTCGTTAGGAAGAAATGAAGACACGGACTCATTTTTGAGTAATTAAGCATCAAATACTTGTGAGAAATGCTAGAAATCATCAAAGACTCTTTGTTTAATGCAATTCAACAGATTCCTTCTCCCAAGGGTGCGTATATGTGGTTGTGGCGGTGAATATAGTCAATGATGGGGTCATAGAAGCTGTTTTCATCATCTTTAAGTGTGAAAGAGTCATTACAACGAAAAGGAGAGCCTTGTTAGGAAGACATGAAGATACGGACTCATTTTCGACGAATTAAGCATCAAATACTTGTGAGAAATTCTAGAAATCATCAAAGACTCTTTGTTTAATGCAATTCAACAGATTCCTGGTCCCAAGGGAGTGTATCTGTGGTTGTGGCAGTGAATATAGTCAATGATGGGGTCATAGAAGCTCTTTTCAACATCTTTAATTGTGAAAGAGTCATTACAACGAAAAGTAGAGCCTTGTTTGGAAGACATGAAGACACGGACTCATTTTCGAGTAATTAAGCCTCAAATACTTGTGAGAAATGCTAGAAATCATCAAAGACTCTTTGTTTAATGCAATTCATCAGATTCCTAGTGCCGAGGGTGTATATCTGTGGTTGTGGCAGTCAATATAGTGAATGATAGGGTCATACAAGCTGTTTTGTGGATCTCTAAGTGTGAAAGAGTCATTGCAACGAAAAGTGAAGCCTTGTTCGGAGGAAATGAAGACACAGACTTATTTTTGAGTAATTAAGCATCAAATACTTGTGAGAAAGGCTAGAAATCATTATAGACTCTTTGTTTAATGCAATTCAACAGATTCCTAGTCCCAAGGGAGTGTATCTGTGGTTGTGGCAGTGAATATAGTCAATGATGGGGTCATAGAAGCTGTTTTCAACATCTTCAATTGTGAAAGAGTGATTACAACGAAAAATAGTGCCTTGTTAGGAAGAAATGAAGACACAGACTCATTTTTGAGTAATTAAGCATCAAATACTTGTGAGAAATGCTAGAAATCATCGAAGACTCTTTGTTTCATGCAATTCAACAGATTCCTAGTCCCAAGGGTGTATATCTGTGGTTGTGGCAGTGAAAATAGTGAATGATAGGGTCATACAAGCTGTTTTGAGGATCTCTAAGTGTGAAAGAGTCATTACAACGTAAAGTAGAGCCTCGTTAAGAAGAAATGAAGACACGGACTCATTTTTGAGTAATTAAGCATCAAATACTTGTGAGAAATGCTAGAAATCATCAAAGACTCTTTGTTTAATGCAATTCAACAGATTCCTTCTCCCAAGGGTGCGTATATGTGGTTGTGGCGGTGAATATAGTCAATGATGGGGTCATAGAAGCTGTTTTCATCATCTTTAAGTGTGAAAGAGTCATTACAACGAAAAGGAGAGCCTTGTTAGGAAGACATGAAGATACGGACTCATTTTCGACGAATTAAGCATCAAATACTTGTGAGAAATGCTAGAAATCATCAAAGACTCATTGTTTAATGCAATTCAACAGATTCCTAGTCCCAAGGGTGCGTATAGGTGGTTGTGGCGGTGAATATAGTCAATGATGGGGTCATAGAAGCTGTTTTCATCATCTTTAAGTGTGAAAGAGTCATTACAACGAAAAGCACAGAGTTGTTACGAAGAAATGAAGACACTGACTCATTTTTGAGTAATTAAGCATCAAATACTTTTGGGAAATGCTATAAATCATCAAAGACTCTTTGTTTAGTGCAGTTCATCAGATTCCTAGTCCCAAGGGTGTATATCTGTGGTTGTGGCCGTGAATATAGTGAATGATAGTGTCATACAAGCTGTTTTCAGGATCTCTAAGTGTGAAAGAGTCATTACAACGAAACGTAGAGCCTTGTTAGGAAGAAATGAAGACACGGACTCATTTTTGAGTAATAAAGCATCAAATACTTGTGAGAAATGCTAGAAATCATCAAAGACTCTTTGTTTAATGCAATTCAACAGATTCCTAGTCCCAAGCGATTGTATCTGTGGTTGTGGCAGTGAATATAGTCAATGATGGGGTCATAGAAGCTGTTTCCAACATCTTTAAGTGTGAAAGAGTCATTACAACGAATGGTAGACCCTTGTTAGGAAGAAATGAAGACACGGACTCATTTTTGAGTAATTAAGCATCAAATACTTGTGAGAAAGGCTAGAAATCATTACAGACTCTTTGTTTAATGCAATTCAACAGATTCCTAGTCCCAAGGGAGTGTATCTGTGGTTGTGGCAGTGAATATAGTCAATGATGGGGTCATAGAAGCTGTTTTCAACATCTTTAAGTAAGAAAGAGTCATTACAACGGAAAGGAGAGCCTTGTTAGGAAGACATGAAGATATGGACTCATTTTCGAGTAATTAAGCATCAAATACTTGTGAGAAATGCTAGAAATCATCATGGACTCTTCGTTTAATGCAATTCAATAGATTCCTAGTCCCAAGGGTTTATATCTGTGGTTGTGGTAGTCAAGATAGTCAATGATGGGGTAATAGAAGCAGTTTTCAACATCTTTAAGTGTGAAAGAGTCATTACAACGAAAAGCAGAGCCTTGTTAGGAAGACATGAAGACACGGACTCATTTTTGAGTAATTAAGCATCAAATACTTGTGAGAAATGCTAGAAATCATCGAAGACTCTTTGTTTAATGCAATTCAACACATTCCTAGTCCCAAGGGTGTATATCTGTGGTTGTGGCAGTGAATATAGTCAATGATGGGGTCATAGAAGCTGTTTTCAACATCTTTAAATGTGAAAGAGTCATTACAACGAAAAGTAGAGCCTTGTTAGGAAGACATGAAGACACGGACTCATTTTTGAGTAATAAAGCATCAAATACTTGTGAGAAATGCTAGAAATCATCAAAGACTCTTTGTTTAATGCAGTTCATCAGATTCCTAGCCCCAAGGGTGTATATCTATGGTTGTGGCCGTGAATACAGTGAATGATAGGGTGATACAAGCTGTTTTCAGGATCTCTAAGTGTGAAAGAGTCATTACAACGAAACGTAGAGCCTTGTTAGGAAGAAATGAAGACACGGACTCATTTTTGACTAATTAAGCATCAAATACTTGTGAGAAATGCTAGAAATCATCAAAGACTCTTTGTTTAATGCAATTCAACAGATTCCTAGTCCCAAGGGAGTGTATCTAAGGTTGTGGCAGTGAATATAGTCAATGATGGGGTCATAGAAGCTGTTTTCAACATCTTTAAGTGTGAAAGAGTCATTACAACGAAAAGCAGAGCCTTGTTAGGAAGACATGAAGACACGGACTCATTTTTGAGTAATTAAGCATCAAATACTTGTGAGAAACGCTAGAAATCATCAAAGACTCTTTGTTTAATGCAATTCAACAGATTCCTAGTCCCAAGGGAGTGTATCTAAGGTTGTGGCAGTGAATATAGTCAATGATGGGGTCATAGAAGCTGTTTTCAACATCTTTAAGTGTGAAAGAGTCTTTACAACGAAAAGTAGAGCCTCGTTAGGGAGAAATGAAGACACAGACTCATTTTTGAGTAATTAAGCATCAAATACTTGTGAGAAATGCTAGAAATTATCAAAGACTCTTTGTTTAAGGCCATTGCACATTCTAGAAGGCCCAATAACACGAGTTAGGGCTTCAATGGATGCAAGAGGTCCGTTGCACATTCTAGAAGGCCGAGCTAGGGCCAGAAAGGTTAAAGAAGCACTAAATGGGTTGATTCAGGATGCTCAGGCCAACTCAGCTTCAAATGGTGCGAATTTGAACTTGGAAGAGAGTCCAGGCCCTATTAATATCATTAGAGTAATTAAAGTGTTAGGACTAATAATAGTAGTCACTCCAAATTAGGAGTTTATTTTCCATATAAGAATTTGTACCTAGATAGGAATTCCGCCTAAATAAGGAATTGTCCTAACTAGGAATTTATGCCTCTTTAGGATTGCTATCTAAGCCTATAAATAGGCACCCCTTGTAAGCTTTGGAAATCAGACAATCAAAAAATCAGACAACTTTCAGTGAAATAGAAAGCAAGGGTTTCTCCTTCGGTTCTTTTGAGAACTAAAGAACTTATCAAGAGGTTTTCTTCTTGTGGCGTTCAAACCGACTTATCACTCCCAATTCCTTCCTCTTCTGGAGTGTGGCGTCCATATCCATCTTGGATACCCTAGGTTCGTGTTCCTTAGAATTTTGGGTCTAGGGTTTGTGTTATTAAACCCTGATTTAGCTTTCCTGGTTGTTCTTTGATTCATTGTGTGCGTTGGGTCCCTAAGCCACGTCTTTTTGGGGTTTCCGCATCACTTGTTAGGAAGAAATGAAGACACAGACTCATTTTTGAGTAATTAAGCATCAAATACTTGTGAGAAATGCTAGAAATCATCGAAGACTCTTTGTTTAATGCAATTCAACAGATTCCTAGTCCCAAGGGTGTATATCTGTGGTTGTGGCAGTGAATATAGTGAATGATAGGGTCATACAAGCTGTTTTGAGGATCTCTAAGTGTGAAAGAGTCATTACAACGTAAAGTAGAGCCTCGTTAGGAAGAAATGAAGACACGGACTCATTTTTGAGTAATTCAGCATCAAATACTTGGGAGAAATGCTAGAAATCATCAAAGACTCTTTGTTTCATGCAATTCAACAGATTCCTAGTCCCAAGGGTGTATATCTGTGGTTGTGGCAGTGAATATAGTCAATGATGGGGTCATAGAAGCTGTTTTCAACATCTTTAAGTGTGAAAGAGTCATTACAACGAAAAGTAGAGCCTTGTTAGGAAGAAATGAAGACACGGACTCATTTTTGAGTAATTAAGCATCAAATACTTGTGAGAAATGCTAGAAATCATGAAAGATTCTTTGTTTAATTGAATTCAACAGATTCCTAGTCCCAAGGGTGTATATCGGTGGTTGTGGCAGTGAATATAGTGAATGATAGGGTCATGCAAGCTGTTTTGAGGATCTCTAAGTGTGAAAGAGTCATTACAACGAAAAGGAGAGCCTTGTTAGGAAGACATGAAGACACGGACTCATTTTTGAGTAATTAAGCATCAAATACTTGTGAGAAACGCTAGAAATCATCAAAGACTCTTTGTTTAATGCAATTCAACAGATTCCTTCTCCCAAGGGTGCGTATATGTGGTTGTGGCGGTGAATATAGTCAATGATGGGGTCATAGAAGCTGTTTTCATCATCTTTAAGTGTGAAAGAGTCATGACAACGAAAAGCAGAGACTTGTTACGAAGAAATGAAGACACTGACTCATTTTTGAGTAATTAAGCATCAAATACTTGTGAAAAATGCTAGCAATCATCAAAGACTCTTTGTTTAATGCAATTCAACAGATTCCTAGTCCCAAGGGTGTGTATCTGTGGTTGTGGCAGTGAATATAGTCAATGATGGGGTCATAGAAGCTGTTTTCAACATCTTTAAGTGTGAAAGAGTCATTACAACGAAAAGTAGTGCCTTGTTAGGAAGAAATGAAGACACAGACTCATTTTTGAGTAATTCAGCATCAAATACTTGTGAGAAATGCTAGAAATCATCAAAGACTCTTTGTTTAATGCAATTCAACAGATTCCTCGTCAAAGGGTGTATATCTGTGGTTGTGGCAGTGAATATAGTCAATGATGGGGTCATAGAAGCTGTTTTCAAAAACTTTAAGTGTGAATGAGTCATTACAACGAAAAGGAGAGCCTTGTTAGGAAGACATGAAGACACAGACTCATGTTTGGGTAATTAAGCATCAAATACTTGTGAGAAACGCTCGAAATCATCAAAGACTCTTTTTTTAATGCAATTCAACAGATTCCTAGTCCCAAGGGAGTGTATCTGTGGTTGTGGCAGTGAATATAGTCAATGATGGGGTCATAGAAGCTGTTTTCAACATCTTTAAGTGTGAAAGAGTCATTACAACGAAAAGTAGTGCCTTGTTAGGAAGAAATGAAGACACAGACTCATTTTTGAGTAATTCAGCATCAAATACTTGTGAGAAATGCTAGAAATCATCAAAGACTCTTTGTTTAATGCAATTCAACAGATTCCTCGTCAAAGGGTGTATATCTGTGGTTGTGGCAGTGAATATAGTCAATGATGGGGTCATAGAAGCTGTTTTCAAAAACTTTAAGTGTGAATGAGTCATTACAACGAAAAGGAGAGCCTTGTTAGGAAGACATGAAGACACAGACTCATGTTTGGGTAATTAAGCATCAAATACTTGTGAGAAACGCTCGAAATCATCAAAGACTCTTTTTTTAATGCAATTCAACAGATTCCTAGTCCCAAGGGAGTGTATCTGTGGTTGTGGCAGTGAATATAGTCAATGATGGGGTCATAGAAGCTGTTTTCGACATCTTTAAGTGTCAAAGAGTCATTACAACGAAAAGTAGAGCCTTGTTAGGAAGAAATGAAGACACGGACTCATTTTTGAGTAATTAAGCATCAAATACTTGTGAGAAATGCTAGAAATCATCAAAGACTCTTTGTTTAATTCAATTCAACAGATTCCTAGTCCCAAGGGTGTGTATCTGTGGTTGTGGCAGTGAATATAGTGAATGATGGGGTCATAGAAGCTGTTTTCAACATCTTTAACTGTGAAAGAGTCGTTACAACGAAAAGTGCAGCCTTGTTAGGAAGACATGAAGACACGGACTCATTTTTGTGTAATTAAGCATCAAATACTTGTGAGAAATGCTATAAATCATGAGAGAGTCTTTGTTTAATGCAATTCAATAGATTCCTAGTCCCAAGGGAGTGTATCTGTGGCTGTGGCAGTGAATATAGTCAATGATGGGGTCATAGAAGCTGTTTTCAACATCTTTAATTGTGAAAGAGTCATTACAACGAAAAATTGATGAGAATCTTAGAGATGATGGGTGGAAGGTTTTAAAGGATGCAAAAAGTCCATTGTACATTCAAGAAGGCCCAATAACACGAGCTAGAGCTTCAATTGATGGAAGAGGTCCATTGCACATTCCAGAAGGCCCAATAACAGGAGCTAGAACTTCAATGGATGCAAGAGGTCCATTGCACATTCCAGAAGGCCCAATAACACAAGCTAGGGCCAGAAAGCTTAAAGAAGCACTAAATGGGCTGATTCTGGACATTCAGGCCAACCAAACTTCAAATGGTGCGAATTCAAGTTTTAAAGAAAGCCCAGGCCTAATTAATATAATTGGACTACTTAATGGGTCAGACTAAGTGATAGCATTCACTCCTAAATAGGAGTTTATTGTATGTGCTGGAATTAGTCCGAAATTCCTCCAAAATAGGGATTTCTCCTAAATAGGAATTTTGCCTCTTTAGGATTGCTATCTAAGCCTATAAATAGGCACCCCTTGTAAGCTCTGGAAATCAGACAATCAAGAAATCAGACAACTTTGAGTGAAATAGAAAGCAAGGGCTTTTCTCCCTTGGTTCTTTTAAGAACTAAAGAACTTATCAAGAGGTACTTCTTCTTGTGGCGTTCAAATCGACTTATCACTCCCAATTCCTTCCTTTTCTGGAGTGTGGCGACCATATCTTTCTCGAATACTCTAGGTTCGTGTTCCTTCGAATATTGGGTCTAGGGTTTGTGTTATTAAACTCTGATTTAGCTTTCCTGGTTGCTCCTTGATTCATTGTGTGCGTTGGGTCCCTAAGCCACACGTTTTTGGGGTTTTCCGCATCAAAAATAGTGCCATGTTAGGAAGAAATGAAGACACAGACTCATTTTTGAGTAATTAAGCATCAAATACTTGTGAGAAATGCTAGAAATCATCAAAGACTATTTGTTTAATGCAATTCAACAGATTCCTAGTCCCAAGGGTGTATATCGGTGGTTGTGGCAGTGAATATAGTGAATGATAGGGTCATACAAGCTGTTTTGAGGATCTCTAAGTGTGAAAGGGTCATTACAACGAAAAGTAGAGCCTTGTTTGGAAGAAATGAAGACACAGACTCATTTTTGAGTAATTAAGCATCAAATACTTGTGAGAAATGCTAGAAATCGTCAAAGACTATTTGTTTAATGCAATTCAACAGATTCCTAGTCCCAAGGGTGTATATCGGTGGTTGTGGCAGTGAATATAGTGAATGATAGGGTCATACAAGCTGTTTTGACGATCTCTAAGTGTGAAAGGGTCATTACAACGAAAATTAGAGCCTTGTTAGGAAGAAATGAAGACACAGACTCATTTTTGAGTAATTAAGCATCAAATATTTGGGAGAAATGCTAGAAATCATCAAAGACTCTTTGTTTAATGCAATTCAACACATTCCTAGTACCAAGGGTGTATATCTGTGGTTGTGGCAGTGACTATAGTCAATGATGGCGTCATAGAAGCTGTTTTCAACATCTTTAAGTGTGAAAGAGTCATTACAACGAAAGGTAGAGCCTTGTTAGGAAGAAATGAAGACACGGACTCATTTTTGAGTAATTAAGCATCAAATACTTGTGAGAAAGGCTAGAAATCATTATAGACTCTTTGTTTAATGCAATTCAACAGATTCCTAGTCCCAAGGGAGTGTATCTGTGGTTGTGGCAGTGAATATAGTCAATGATGGGGTCATAGAAGCTGTTTTCAACATCTTTAAGTGAGAAAGAGTCATTACAACGAAAACGAGAGCCTTGTTAGGAAGACATGAAGATACGGACTCATTTTTGAGTAATTAAGCATCAAATACTTGTGAGAAATGCTAGAAATCATCAAAGACTCTTTGTTTAATTCAACTCAACAGATTCCTAGTCCCAAGGATGTGTATCTGTGGTTGTGGCAGTGAATATAGTCAATGATGCGGTCATAGAAGCTGTCTTCAACATCTTTAAGTCTGAAATAGTCATTACAACGAACAGTAGTGCCTTGTTAGGAATAAATGAAGACACCGACTCATTTTTGAGTAATTAAGCATCAAATACTTGTGAGAAATGCTAGAAATCATCAAAGACTCTGTGTTTAATGCAATTCAACTGATTCCTAGTCCCAAGGGTGTATATCTGTGGTTGTGGCAGTGAATATAGTGAATGATAGGGTCATACAAGCTGTTTTGAAGATGTTTAAGTGCGAAAGAGACATTACAACGAAGAGTGGAGCCTTGTTAGGAAGCAATGAAGACACGGACTCATTGTTGAGTAATTAAGCATCAAATACTTGTGGGAAATGCTAGAAATCATCAAAGACGCTTTGTTTAATGCAATTCAACAGATTCCTAGTCCCAAGGGTGTATATCTGTGGTTGTGGCAGTGAATATAGTGAATGATAGGGTCATACAAGGTGTTTTGAGGATCTCTAAGTGTGAAAGAGTCATTGCAACGAAAAGTAGAGCCTTGTTAGGAAGAAATGAAGACACGGACTCATTTTTGAGTAATTGAGCATCAAATACTTGTGGGCAATGCTAGAAATCATCAAAGACTGTTTCTTTAATGCAATTCAACAGATTCCTAGTCCCAAGGGTGTATATCTGTGGTTGTGTCATTGAATATAGTGAATGATAGGGTCATACAAGCTGTTTTGAGGATCCCTAGGTGTGAATGAGTCATTACAACGAAAAGTAGGGCCTTGTTAGGAAGAAATGAAGACACGGACTCATTTTTGAGTAATTAAGTATCAAATACTTGTGGGAAATGCTAGAAACCATCAAAGACTCTTTGTTTAATGCAATTCAACGCATTCCTAGTCCCAGGGGTGTATATCTGTGGTTGTGTCCCAGGGGTGTATATCTGTGGTTGTGGCAGTGAATATAGTCAATGATGGGGTCATAGAAGCTGTTTTCAACATCTTTAAGTCTGAAAGAGTCAATACAACGAAAAGTAGAGCCTTGTTAGGAAGAAATGAAGACACAGACTCATTTTTGAGTAATTAAACATCAAATACTGGTGAGAAATGCTAGACATCATCAGAGACTCTTTGTTTAATGCTATTCAACAGAGTCCTAGTCCCAAGGGTGTATATCTGTGGTTGTGGCAGTGAATATAGTGAAAGATATGGTCATACAAGCTGTTTTGAGGATCTCTAAGTGTGAAATAGTCATTGCAACGAAAAGTGGAGCCTTGTTAGGAGGAAATGAAGACACGGACTCTTTTTTGAGTAATTCAGCATCAAATACTTGTGAGAAATGCTAGAAATCATCAAAGACTCTTTCTTTAATGCAATTCAACAGATTCCTAGTCCCAAGGGTGTGCATATGTGGTTGTGGCAGTGAATATAGGCAATCATGGGGTCATAGAAGCTGTTTTCAGCATCTTTAAGTGTGTAGGAGTCATTACAACGAGAAGCAGAGCCTTGTTACGAAGAAATGAAGACACGGACTCATTTTTGAGTAATTAAGCATCAAATACTTGTGAGAAATGCTAGAAATCATCAAAGACTCTTTGTTTAATGCAATTCAACAGATTCCTAGTCCCAAGGGTGTGTACATGTAGTTGTGGCAGTGAATATAGTGAATGATGGGGTCATAGAAGCTGTTTCAGCATCTTTAAGTGTGAAAGAGTCATTACAACCAAAAGCAGAGCCTTGTTAGGAAGAAATGAAGACAAGGACTCAGTTTTGAGTAATTAAGCATCAAATACTTATGAGAAATGCTAGAAATCATCAAAGACTCTTTGTTTAAAGCAATTGAAGAGATTCCTACTCCCAAGGGTGTGTATATGTGGTTGTGGCTGTCAATATAGTGAGTAATAGGGTCATACAAGCTGTTTTGAGGATCTCTAAATGTGAAAGAGTCATTACAACGAAAAGTAGAGCCTTGTTAGGAAGAAATGATGACACGGACTCATTTTTGAGTAATTAAGCATCAAATACTTGTGAGAAATGCTAGAAATCATCAAAGACTCATTGTTTAATGCAATTCAACAGATTCCTTGTCCCAAGGGTGTATATCTGTGGTTCTGGCAGTGAATATAGTCAATGGTGGGGTCATAGAAGCTGTTTTCAACATCTTTAAGTGTGAAAGAGTCATTACAACGAAAAGTAGAGCCTTGTTAGGAAGAAATGAAGACAAGGACACATTTTTGAGTAATTAAGCATCAAATACTTGTGAGAAATGCTTGAAATCATCAAAGACTCTTTGTTTAATGCAATCCAACTGATCCCTAGTCCCAAGGGTGTATATCAGTGGTTGTGGCTGTGAATATAGTGAATGAGAGGGTCATACAAGCTGTTTTGAAGATCTTTAAGTGTGAAAGAGACATTACAAAGAAAAGTGGAGCCTTGTTTGGTTGAAATGAAGACACGGACTCATTTTTGAGTAATTAAGCATCAAATACTTGTGAGAAAAGCTAGAAATCATCAAAGACTCTTTGTTTAACGCAATTCAACAGATTCCTAGTCCCAAGGGTGTATATCAGTGGTTGTGGCTGTGAATATACTGAATGATAGGGTCATACAAGCTGTTTTCAGGATCTCTAAGTGTGAAATAGTCATTGCAACGAGAAGTGGAGCCTTGTTAGGAGGAAATGAAGACACGGACTCATTTTTGAGTAATTAAGCATCAAATACTTGTGAGAAATGCTAGAAATCGTCAAAGACTCTTTGTTTAATGCAATTCAACAGATTCCTAGTCCCAAGGGTGTGTAAATGTGGTTATGGCAGTGAATATAGTGAATGATGGGGTCATAGAAGCTGTTTTCAGCATCTTTAAGCATCTTTAAGCTGTTTTCATCCCTGGTGCATCCATGCCAAACCGGTCAGCATATAAGAGTAATCTTGAGGAGACAAAGGAGCATAAAAGACAGGTTGAAGAACTTATTTTCAAAGGATATGTGAGGGAAAGCATGAGTCATTGTGCAGTTCCTATCCTACTTGTACGAGGAAAGTTGAACAGAAGGCATGCCAAGTGGATCAAATTCATTCAGACCTTTCTCTATGTCATCAAGTATAAACAAGGTGATGATTCGAGGACGAATCATTTTGAGGAAAGGGGGAATGATGAGAACCGTAGACATGAAGGGTGGAAGGCTTCAAAAAATGAAAAAAGTCCATTGCACATTCCAAAAGGCCCAATAACACGAGTTAGAGATTCAATTGATGCAAGAGGTCCATTGCACATTCTAGAAGGCCCAATAACACGAGCTAGGGCTTCAATGGATGCAAGAGGTCCATTGCACATTCCAGAAGGCCCAATAACACGAGCTAGGGCCAGAAAGATTAAAGAAGCACTAAATGGGCTGATTCAGGACGCTCAGGCCAACCCAACTTTAAATGGTGCGAATTTAAACTTGGAAGAGAGTCCATGCATTATTAATGTCATTAGAGTAATTAAAGTGTTAGGAGTAATAATAGTAGTAACTCCAAATTAGGAGTTTATTTTCCATATAAGAATTTGTACCTAGATAGGAATTCCGCCTAAATAAGGAATTGTCCTAACTAGGAATTTATGCCTCTTTAGGATTGCTATCTTAGCCTATAAATAGGCACCCCTTGTAAGCTTTGGAAATCAGACAATCAAGATATAAGACAACTTTCAGTGAAATAGAAAGCAAGGGTTTCTCCTTCGGTTCTTTTGAGAACTAAAGAACTTATCAAGAGGTTTTCTTCTTGTGGCGTTCAAACCGACTTATCACTCCCAATTCCTTCCTCTTCTGGAGTGTGGCGTCCATATCCATCTTGGATACCCTAGGTTCGTGTTCCTTAGAATTTTGGGTCTAGGGTTTGTGTTATTAAACCCTGATTTAGCTTTCCTGGTTGTTCTTTGATTCATTGTGTGCGTTGGGTCCCTAAGCCACGTCTTTTTGGGGTTTTCCGCATCAGTTGGTATCAGAGCCCGGCTCTAAATCAGTTGGCTCTAAATCAGAAAAAAAAAAAAATATGACTTCAAAACACAGAGGTGCTGCTCAGGAGGGAGCTGTTGACATGTCCTTCATGATCAATGCTATGCAACAACAATTTGAGCACATGAATACCAGATTTGACGATATGAGAGATAGAATGGAGGAGCAAGCTAATACAATAGCAGAGTTGCAAAGGAGGCACGAAGAATATGAGGCTTCTAAAGCTAGAAGGCAATTGAGACGTGCCTATGACCACGAATATGATGATTCTGTGCCATCATCAGAGGGTGAAAGTGATGGAGAGAAGTATCCAGCTAATGGAGTAGCTCTCATCACAAGGCGAGCATTGAATGTGCAAGTGAAAGAACAAAATGAGGGGCAACGAGATAACATCTTTCAAACGAGATGTCTCATCAAAGATAAGGTATGTAGTATGATTATTGATGGTGGGAGTTGCACTAATGTTGCTAGCACAACTATGGTTGAGAAGTTAAATTTACCTACTATGAAGCATCCTAAACCATATAAGTTTCAATGGTTGAATGAGAGTGGTGAAGTTAAAGTAGATATGCAAGTGCTCGTGTCATTTTCTATTGGAAGGTATCACGATGAAGTTTTATGTGATGTTGTACCTATGCAAGCAGGCCATATTCTATTTGGAAGGCCTTGGCAGTTTGACAGACGAGTTATGCACGATGGATTCAAGAATCGATATTCCTTTGTAATGAATGATAAACCCATCACTCTTGTACCATTATCACCTCAACAAGCTTATGAGGATCAACTAAGGATTAAAAAAGAGAGTGAACAGAAAAGAGAGATTGAAAAAAGAGAAAAGAGAGGAGAACACGTGAGAACACAGGAGAAAGAGAAGAAAACAGAAAGTTTCTATGCAAAAGAGAGTGATGTAAAAAGAGCATTCTGTGCCAAACAGCCTATGATCATACTTTTGTACAAGGAGACTTATTTTAACACTAACAAACTTGAACCATCTTTGCCTAGTACTATTGTTGTTCTATTGCAGGAATTTGAAGATGAATTCCATGATGATGTCCCAAGTGGATTGCTACCTAAGAGAGGAATTAAGAATCAAATTGTTTTCATCCCTGGTGCATCCATGCCAAACCGGTCAGCATATAAGAGTAATCTTGAGGAGACAAAGGAGCATAAAAGACAGGTTGAAGAACTTATTTTCAAAGGATATGTGAGGGAAAGCATGAGTCATTGTGCAGTTCCTATCCTACTTGTACGAGGAAAGTTGAACAGAAGGCATGCCAAGTGGATCAAATTCATTCAGACCTTTCCCTATGTCATCAAGTATAAACAAGGTGATGATTCGAGGACGAATCATTTTGAGGAAAGGGGGAATGATGAGAACCGTAGACATGAAGGGTGGAAGGCTTCAAAAAATGAAAAAAGTCCATTGCACATTCCAAAAGGACCAATAACACGAGTTAGAGATTCAATTGATGCAAGAGGTCCATTGCACATTCTAGAAGGCCCAATAACACGAGCTAGGGCTTCAATGGATGCAAGAGGTCCATTGCACATTCCAGAAGGCCCAATAACACGAGCTAGGGCCAGAAAGATTAAAGAAGCACTAAATGGGCTGATTCAGGACGCTCAGGCCAACCCAACTTCAAATGGTGCGAATTTAAACTTGGAAGAGAGTCCATACCTTATTAATATCATTAGAGTAATTAAAGTGCTAGGAGTAATAATAGTAGTAACTCCAAATTAGGAGTTTATTTTCCATATAAGAATTTGTACCTAGATAGGAATTCCGCCTAAATAAGGAATTGTCCTAACTAGGAATTTATGCCTCTTTAGGATTGCTATCTTAGCCTATAAATAGGCACCCCTTGTAAGCTTTGGAAATCAGACAATCAAGATATAAGACAACTTTCAGTGAAATAGAAAGCAAGGGTTTCTCCTTCGGTTCTTTTGAGAACTAAAGAACTTATCAAGAGGTTTTCTTCTTGTGGCGTTCAAACCGACTTATCACTCCCAATTCCTTCCTCTTCTGGAGTGTGGCGTCCATATCCATCTTGGATACCCTAGGTTCGTGTTCCTTAGAATTTTGGGTCTAGGGTTTGTGTTATTAAACCCTGATTTAGCTTTCCTGGTTGTTCTTTGATTCATTGTGTGCGTTGGGTCCCTAAGCCACGTCTTTTTGGGGTTTTCCGCATCAGTTGGTATCAGAGCCCGGCTCTAAATCAGTTGGCTCTAAATCAGAAAAAAAAAAAAATATGACTTCAAAACACAGAGGTGCTGCTCAGGAGGGAGCTGTTGACATGTCCTTCATGATCAATGCTATGCAACAACAATTTGAGCACATGAATACCAGATTTGACGATATGAGAGATAGAATGGAGGAGCAAGCTAATACAATAGCAGAGTTGCAAAGGAGGCACGAAGAATATGAGGCTTCTAAAGCTAGAAGGCAATTGAGACGTGCCTATGACCACGAATATGATGATTCTGTGCCATCATCAGAGGGTGAAAGTGATGGAGAGAAGTATCCGGCTAATGGAGTAGCTCTCATCACAAGGCGAGCATTGAATGTGCAAGTGAAAGAACAAAATGAGGGGCAACGAGATAACATCTTTCAAACGAGATGTCTCATCAAAGATAAGGTATGTAGTATGATTATTGATGGTGGGAGTTGCACTAATGTTGCTAGCACAACTATGGTTGAGAAGTTAAATTTACCTACTATGAAGCATCCTAAACCATATAAGTTTCAATGGTTGAATGAGAGTGGTGAAGTTAAAGTAGATATGCAAGTGCTCGTGTCATTTTCTATTGGAAGGTATCACGATGAAGTTTTATGTGATGTTGTACCTATGCAAGCAGGCCATATTCTATTTGGAAGGCCTTGGCAGTTTGACAGACGAGTTATGCACGATGGATTCAAGAATCGATATTCCTTTGTAATGAATGATAAACCCATCACTCTTGTACCATTATCACCTCAACAAGCTTATGAGGATCAACTAAGGATTAAAAAAGAGAGTGAACAGAAAAGAGAGATTGAAAAAAGAGAAAAGAGAGGAGAACACGTGAGAACACAGGAGAAAGAGAAGAAAACAGAAAGTTTCTATGCAAAAGAGAGTGATGTAAAAAGAGCATTCTGTGCCAAACAGCCTATGATCATACTTTTGTACAAGGAGACTTATTTTAACACTAACAAACTTGAACCATCTTTGCCTAGTACTATTGTTGTTCTATTGCAGGAATTTGAAGATGAATTCCATGATGATGTCCCAAGTGGATTGCTACCTAAGAGAGGAATTAAGAATCAAATTGTTTTCATCCCTGGTGCATCCATGCCAAACCGGTCAGCATATAAGAGTAATCTTGAGGAGACAAAGGAGCATAAAAGACAGGTTGAAGAACTTATTTTCAAAGGATATGTGAGGGAAAGCATGAGTCATTGTGCAGTTCCTATCCTACTTGTACGAGGAAAGTTGAACAGAAGGCATGCCAAGTGGATCAAATTCATTCAGACCTTTCCCTATGTCATCAAGTATAAACAAGGTGATGATTCGAGGACGAATCATTTTGAGGAAAGGGGGAATGATGAGAACCGTAGACATGAAGGGTGGAAGGCTTCAAAAAATGAAAAAAGTCCATTGCACATTCCAAAAGGACCAATAACACGAGTTAGAGATTCAATTGATGCAAGAGGTCCATTGCACATTCTAGAAGGCCCAATAACACGAGCTAGGGCTTCAATGGATGCAAGAGGTCCATTGCACATTCCAGAAGGCCCAATAACACGAGCTAGGGCCAGAAAGATTAAAGAAGCACTAAATGGGCTGATTCAGGACGCTCAGGCCAACCCAACTTCAAATGGTGCGAATTTAAACTTGGAAGAGAGTCCATACCTTATTAATATCATTAGAGTAATTAAAGTGCTAGGAGTAATAATAGTAGTAACTCCAACTTAGGAGTTTATTTTCCATATAAGAATTTGTACCTAGATAGGAATTCCGCCTAAATAAGGAATTGTCCTAACTAGGAATTTATGCCTCTTTAGGATTGCTATCTTAGCCTATAAATAGGCACCCCTTGTAAGCTTTGGAAATCAGACAATCAAGATATAAGACAACTTTCAGTGAAATAGAAAGCAAGGGTTTCTCCTTCGGTTCTTTTGAGAACTAAAGAACTTATCAAGAGGTTTTCTTCTTGTGGCGTTCAAACCGACTTATCACTCCCAATTCCTTCCTCTTCTGGAGTGTGGCGTCCATATCCATCTTGGATACCCTAGGTTCGTGTTCCTTAGAATTTTGGGTCTAGGGTTTGTGTTATTAAACCCTGATTTAGCTTTCCTGGTTGTTCTTTGATTCATTGTGTGCGTTGGGTCCCTAAGCCACGTCTTTTTGGGGTTTTCCGCATCACCTAGTCCCAAGGGAGTGTATCAGTGGTTGTGGCAGTGAATATAGTCACTGATGGGGTCATAGAAGCTGTTTTCAACATCTTTAAGTGTGAAAGGGTCATTACAACGAAAAGTAGAGCCTTGTTAAGAAGAAATGAAGACACGGACTCATTTTTGAGTAATTAAGCATCAAATACTTGTGAGAAATGATAGAAATCATCAAAGACTCATTGTTTAATGCAATTCAACAGATTCCTTGTCCCAAGGGTGTGTATATGTGGTTGTGGCAGTGAATATAGTGAATGATAGGGTCATACAAGCTGTTTTGAGGATCTCTAAGTGCGAAAGAGTCATTACAACGAAAAGTGGAGCTTTGTTAGGAGGAAATGAAGAGACGGACTCATTTTTGGGTAATTAAGCAACAAATACTTGTGAGAAATGCTAGAACTCATCAAAGACACTTTGTTTAATGCAATTCAACAGATTCCTAGTCCCAAGGGAGTGTATCTGTGGTTGTGGCAGTGAATATAGTCACTGATGGGTCATAGATACTGTTCTCAACATCTTTAAGTGTGAAAGGGTCATTACAACGAAAAGTAGAGCCTTGTTAGGAAGAAATGAAGACACGGACTCATTTTTGAGTAATTAAGCATCAAATACTTGTGAGAAATGCTAGAAATCATCAAAGACTCTTTGTTTAATGCAATTCAACAGATTCCAAATCCCAAGGGTGTATATCAGTGGTTGTGGCTGTGAATATAGCGAATGATAGGGTCATACAAGCTGTTTTGAGGATCTCTAAGTGTGAAAGAGTCATTACAACGAAAAGTAGAGCCTTGTTAGGAAGAAATGAAGACACGGACTCATTTTTGAGTAATTAAGCATCAAATACTTGTAACAATTGCTAGAAATCATCAAAGACTGTTTGTTTAATGCAATTCAACAGATTCCAAGTCCCAAGGGTGTATATCAGTGGTTGTGGCTGTGAATATAGTGAATGATAGGGTCATACAAGCTGTTTTGAGGATCTCTAAGTGTCAAAGAGTCATTGCAACGAAAAGTGGAGCTTTGTTAGGAGGAAATGAAGACACAGACTCATTTTTGAGTAATTAAGCAACAAATACTTGTGAGAAATGCTAGAAATCATCAAAGACACTTTGTTTAATGCAATTCAACAGATTCCTAGTCCCAAGGGTGTGTATCTGTGGTTGTGCAAGTGAATATAGTGAATGATAGGGTCATACAAGCTGTTTTGAGGATCTCTAGGTGTGAAAGAGTCATTACAACGTAAACTAGAGCCTTGTTAGGAAGAAATGAAGACACAGACTCATTTTTGAGTAATTAAGCATCAAATACTTTTGAGAAATGCTAGAAATCATCAAAGACTCTTTGTTTAATGCAATTCAACAGATTCCTAGTCCCAAGGGTGTATATCTGTGGTTGTGGCAGTGAATATAGTCAATGATGGGGTCATAGAAGCTGCTTTCAACATCTTTAAGTGTGAAATAGTTATTACAACGAAAAGTAGAGCCTTGTTAGGAAGACATGAAGACACGGACTCATTTTTGAGTAATTAAGCATCAAATACTTGTGAGAAATGCTAGAAATCATCAAAGACTCTTTGTTTAATGCAATTCATCAGATTCCTAGGCCCAAGGGTGTATATCTGTGGTTGTGGCCGTGAATATACTTAATGATCGGGTCATACAAGCTGTTTTGAGGATCTCTAAGTGTGAAAGAGTCATTACAACGAAAAGTAGAGCCTTGTTGGGAAGAAATCAAGACACGAACTCATTTTTGAGTAATTAAGCTTCAAATACTTTGTGAGAAATGCTAGAAATCATCAAAGACTCTTTGTTTAATGCAATTCAACGGATTCCTAGTCCCAGGGGATTGTATCTGTGGTTGTGGCAGTGAATATAGTCAATGATGGGGTCATAGAAGCTGTTTTCAACATCTTTAAGTGTGAAAGAGTCATTACAACGAAAACTAGAGCCTTGTTAGGAAGAAATTCAGACGCGGACTCATTTTTGAGTAATTAAGCATCAAATACTTTTGAGAAATGCTAGAAATCGTCAAAGACTCTTTGTTTAATGCAATTCAACAGATTCCTAGTCCCAAGGGTGTGTATATGTGGTTGTGGCAGTGAATATAGTGAATGATAGGGTCATACAAGCTGTTTTGAGGATCTCTAAGTGTGAAAGAGTCATTACAACGAAAAGTAGAGCCTTGTTAGGAAGAAATGAAGACACGGTCTCATTTTTGAGTAATTAAGCATCAAATACTTGTGACAATTGCTAGAAATCATCAATGACACTTTGTTTAAGGCAATGCAACAGATTCCTAGTGCCAAGCGAGTGTATCTGTGGTTGTGGCAGTGAATATAGTCACTGATGGGGTCATAGAAGCTGTTTTCAACATCTTTAAGTGTGAAAGGGTCATTACAACGAAATGTAGAGCGTTGTTAGGAAGAAATGAAGACACGGACTCATTTTTGAGTAATTAAGCATCAAATACTTGTGAGAAAAGCTAGAAATCATCAAAGACTCATTGTTTAATGCAATTCAACAGATTCCTTGTCCGAAGGGTGTATATCTGTGGTTCTGGCAGTGAATATAGTGAATGATGGGGTCATAGAAGCTATTTTCAACATCTTTAAGTGTGAAAGAGTCATTGCAACGAAAAGTGGAGCTTTGTTAGGAGGAAATGAAGACACGGACTCATTTTTGAGTAATTAAGCAACAAATACTTGTGAGAAATGCTAGAAATCATCAAAGTGATGCGGAAAACCCCAAAAAGACGTGGCTTAGGGACCCAACGCACACAATGAATCAAAGAACAACCAGGAAAGCTAAATCAGAGTTAATAACACAAATCCTAGACCCAATATTCGAAGGAACACAAACTTAGGGTATTCAAGAAGGATATGGACGCCACACTCCAGAAAAGAAAGGGATTGGGAGTGATAAGTCGATTTGAACGCCACAAGAAGGATAACCTCTTGATAAGTTCTTTAGTTCTTAAAAGAACCGAGGGAGAAACCCTTGCTTTCTATTTCACTGAAAGTTGTCTGATATCTTGATTGTCTGATTTCCAAAGCTTACAAGGGGTGCCTATTTATAGGCTAAGATAGCAATCCTAAAGAGGCATAAATTCCTAGTTAGGACAATTTCTTATTTAGGCAGAATTCCTATCTAGGTACAAATTCTTACATGGAAAATAAACTCCTAATTTGGAGTGACTACTATTATTAGTCCTAACACTTTAATTACTCTAATGATATTAATAAGGCCTGGACTCTCTTCCAAGTTTAAATTCGCACCATTTGAAGCTGGGTTGGCCTGAGCATCCTGAATCAGCCCATTCAGTACTTCTTTAATCTTTCTGGCCCTAGCTTGTGTTATTGGGCCTTCTGGAATGTGCAATGGACCTCTTGCATCCATTGAAGCCTTCCACCCTTCATGTCTACAGTTCTCATCACAAAGACACTTTGTTTAAGGCAATGCAACAGATTCCTAGTCCCAAGGGAGTGTATCTGTGGTTGTGGCAGTGAATATAGTCACTGATGGGGTCATAGAAGCTTTGTTAGGAAGAAATGAAGACACGGACCCATTTTTGAGTAATTAAGCATCAAATACTTGTGACAATTGCTAGAAATCATCAATGACTCTTTGTTTAATGCAATTCAACAGATTCCAAGTCCCAAGGGTGTCTATTAGTGGTTGTGGCTGTGAATATAGTGAATGATAGGGTCATACAAGCTGTTTTGAGGATCTCTAAGTGTGAAAGAGTCATTGCAACGAAAAGTGGAGCTTTGTTAGGAGGAAATGAAGACACGGACTCATTTTTGAGTAATTAAGCAAGAAATACTAGTGAGAAATGCAAGAAATCATGAAAGACACTTTGTTAAATGCAATTCAACACATTCCTAGTCCCAAGGGAGTGTATCTGTGGTTGTGGCGGTGAATATAGTCACTGATGGGGTCATAGAAGCTGTTTTCAACATCTTTAAGTGTGAAAGGGTCATTACAACAAAAAGTAGAGCCTTGTGAGGAAGAAATGAAGACACGGACACCATCAAATACTTGTGAGAAATGCTAGAAATCATCAAAGACTCTTTGTTTAATGCAATTCAACAGATTCCTAGTCCCAAGGGTGTGTATATGTGGTTGTGGCAGTGAATATAGTGAATGATAGGGTCATACAAGCTGTTTTGAGGATCTCTAAGTGTGAAAGAGCCATTGCAATGAAAAGTGGAGCTTTGTTAGGAGCAAATGAAGACACGGACTCATTTTTGAGTAACTAAGCATCAAATACTTGTGACAAATGCTAGAAATCATCAAAGACTCTTTGTTTAATGCAATTCAACATATTCCCAGTCCCAACGGTGTGTATATGTGGTTGTGGCAGTGAATATAGTCAATGATGGGGTCATAGAAGCTGTTTTCTGCATTTTTACGTGTGAAAGAGTCATTACAACGAAAAGCATCGCTTTGTTAGGAAGAAATGAAGACACGGACTCATTTTTGAGTAATTAAGCATCAAATACTTGTGAGAAATGCTAGAAATCATCAAAGACTCTTTGTTTAATGCAATTGAACAGATTCCTAATCCCAAGGGCGTATATCTGTGGTTCTGGCAGTGAATATAGTGAATGATAGGGTCATACAAGCTGTTTCGAGAATCTCTAAGTGTGAAAGAGTCATTACAACGAAAAGTAGAGCCTTGTTAGGAAGAGATGAAGACACGGACTCATTTTTGAGTAATTAAGCATCAAATACTAGTGAGAAATGCTAGAAATCATCATAGACTCTTTGTTTAATGCAATTCAACAGATTCCTAGCCCCAAGGGAGTATATCTGTGGTTATGGCAGTGAATATAGTGAATGATAGGGTCATACAAGCTGTTTTCAGGGTCTCTAAGTGTGAAAGAGTCATTGCAACGAAAAGTGGAGCTTTGTTAGGAGGAAATGAAGACACAGACTCATTTTTGAGTATCTAAGCATCAAATACTTGTGACAAATGCTAGAAATCATCAAAGACTCTTTGTTTAATGCAATTCAACATATTCCTAGTCCCAACTTTGTGTATATGTGGTTGTGGCAGTGAATATAGTCAATGATGGGGTCATAGAAGCTGTTTTCTGCATTTTTACGTGTGAAAGAGTCATTACAACGAAAAGCATCGCCTTGTTAGGAAGAAATGAAGACACGGACTCGTTTTTGAGTAATTAAGCATCAAATACTTGTGAGAAATGCTAGAAATCATCAAAGACTCTTTGTTTAATGCAATTGAACAGATTCCTAATCCCAAGGGCGTATATCTGTGGTTCTGGCAGTGAATATAGTGAATGATAGCGTCATACAAGGTGTTTCGAGAATCTCTAAGTGTGAAAGAGTCATTACAACGAAAAGTAGAGCCTTGTTAGGAAGAGATGAAGACACGGACTCATTTTTGAGTAATTAAGCATCAAATACTAGTGAGAAATGCTAGAAATCATCAAAGACTCTTTGTTTAATGCAATTGAACAGATTCCTAATCCCAAGGGCGTATATCTGTGGTTCTGGCAGTGAATATAGTGAATGATAGGGTCATACAAGCTGTTTCGAGAATCTCTAAGTGTGAAAGAGTCATTACAACGAAAAGTAGAGACTTGTTAGGAAGAGATGAAGACACGGACTCATTTTTGAGTAATTAAGCATCAAATACTAGTGAGAAATGCTAGAAATCATCATAGACTCTTTGTTTAATGCAATTCAACAGATTCCTAGCCCCAAGGGAGTATATCTGTGGTTATGGCAGTGAATATAGTGAATGATAGGGTCATACAAGCTGTTTTCAGGGTCTCTAAGTGTGAAAGAGTCATTGCAACGAAAAGTGGAGCTTTGTTAGGAGGAAATGAAGACACAGACTCATTTTTGAGTATCTAAGCATCAAATACTTGGGACAAATGCTAGAAATCATCAACGACACTTTGTTTAATGCAATTCAACAGATTCCTAGTCCCAAGGGAGTGTATCTGTGGTTGTGGCAGTGAATATAGTCACTGATGGGGTCATAGAAGCTGTTTTCAACATCTTTAAGTGTGAAAGTGTCATTACAACGAAAAGTAGAGCCTTGTTAGGTAGAAATGAAGACACGGACACATTTTTGAGTAATTAAGAATCAAATACTTGTGAGAAATGCTAGAAATCATCAAAGACACTTTGTTTAACGCAATTCAACAGATTCCTAGTCTCAAGGGTGTATAGCTGTGGTTGTGGCAGTGAATATAATGAATGATACGGTGATACAAGCTTTTTTGAGGATCTCAAAGTGTGAAAGAGTCATTACAACGAAGAGTAGAGCCTTGTTTGGAAGAAATGAAGACACGGACTCATTTTTGAGTAATTAAGCATCATATACTTGTGAGAAATGCTAGAAATCATCATAGACTCTTTGTTTAATGCAATTCAACAGATTCCTAGTCCCAAGGGTGTATATCTGTGGTTGTGGCAGTGAATATAGTGAATGATAGGGTCATACAAGCTTTTTTGACGATCTCTAAGTGTGAAAGAGTCATTACAACGAAAAGTGGGGCCTTGTTAGGAAGAAAGGAAGACACGGACTCATTTTTGTGTAATTAAGCGTCAAATACTTGTGAGAAAAGCTAGAAATCATCAAAGACTCTTTGTTTAATGCAATTCAATAGATTCCTAGTCCCAAGGGTGTATATCTGTGGTTGTGGCAGTGAATATAGTGAATGATAGGGTCATACAAGCTGTTTTGAGGATCTCTAAGTGTGAAACAGTCATTAAAACTAAAATTAGAGCCTTGTTAGGAAGAAATGAAGACACAGACTCATTTTTGAGTAATTAAGCATCAATTACTTGTGAGAAATGCTAGAAATCATCAAAGACTGTTTGTTTAATGCAATTCAACAGATTCCTAGTCCCAAGGGTGTATATCTGTGGTTCTGGCAGTGAATATAGCCAATGATGGGGTCATAGAAGCTGTTTTCAACATCTTTAAGTGATGAGAATCCTAGAGATGAAGGGTGGAAGGTTTCAATGGATACAAGAGGTCCATTGCCCATTCCAGAAGGCCCAATAACACGAGCTAGAGCCAGAAAGATTAAAGAAGCACTAAATGGGCTGATTCAGGATGCTCAGGCCAACCCAACTTCAAATGGTGCGAATTTAAACTTGGAAGAGAGTCCAGACCTTATTAATATCATTAGAGTAATTAAAGTGTTAGGACTAATAATAGTAGTAACTCCAAATTAGGAGTTTATTTTCCATATAAGAATTTGTACCTAGATAGGAATTCCGCCTAAATAAGGAATTGTCCTAACTAGGAATTTATGCCTCTTTAGGATTGCTATCTTAGCCTATAAATAGGCACCCCTTGTAAGCTTTGGAAATCAGACAATCAAGATATCAGACAACTTTCAGTGAAATAGAAAGCAAGGGTTTCTCCTTCGGTTCTTTTGAGAACTAAAGAACTTATCAAGAGGTTTTCTTCTTGTGGCGTTCAAACCGACTTATCACTCCCAATTCCTTCCTCTTCTGGAGTGTGGCGTCCATATCCATCTTGAATACCCTAGGTTCGTGTTCCTTCGAATTTTGGGTCTAGGGTTTGTGTTATTAAACCCTGATTTAGCTTTCCTGGTTGTTCTTTGATTCATTGTGTGCGTTGGGTCCCTAAGCCACGTCTTTTTGGGGTTTTCCGCATCAGTTGCTATCAGAGCCCGGCTCTAAATCAGTTGGTTCTAAATCAAAAAAAAAACAAAATAGTATGACTTTAAAACACAAAGGTGCTCCTCAGGAGGGAGCTGTTGACATGTCCTTCATGATCAAAGCTATGCAACAACAATTTGAGCACATGAATACCAGATTTGATGATATGAGAGAGATGATGGAGGAGCAAGCTAATACAATAGCAGAGTTGCAAAGGAGGCACGAAGAATATGAGGCTTCTAAAGCAAGAAGGCAATTGAGACTTGCCTATGACCACAAAGATGATGATTCTGTGCCATCATCAGAGGGTGAAAGTGATGGAGAGAAGTATCTGGCTAATGGAGTAGCTCTCATCACAAGGCAAGCATTGAATGTGCAAGTGAAAGAAGAAAATGAGGGGCAACGAGGTAACATCTTTCAGACGAGATGTCTCATCAAAGATAAGGTATGTAGTATGATTATTGATGGTGGAAGTTGCACTAATCTTGCTAGCACAACTATGGTTGAGAAGCTGAATTTACCTACTATGAAGCATCCTAAACCATATAAACTTCAATGGTTGAATGAGAATGGTGAAGTTAAGGTAGATAAGCAAGTGCTCGTGTCATTTTCTATTGGAAGGTACTGTGATGAAGTTTTATGTGATGTTGTACCTATGCAAGCAGGCCATATTCTATTAGGAAGGTCATGGCAGTTTGACAGGCGAGTTATGCAGGATGGATTCAAGAATCGATATTCCTTTGTAATGAATGAAAAACCCGTCAATCTTGTACCATTATCACCTCAACAAGCTTATGAGGATCAATTGAGGATTGAGAATGAGAGTGAACAAAAAGGAGAGATTGAAAAAAGAGGAAAGAGAGCAGAAAACGTGAGCACACAAGAGAAAGAGAAGAAAACAGAAAGTTTCTATGCAAAAGAAACTGATGCCAAAAGAGCAATTTTTGCTATACAACCTATGATCATACTTTTGTACAAAAAGGCTTCTTTTAACACTAACAAGTTTGAGCCATCTTTGCCTAGTCTTGTTGTTCTATTGCAGGAATTTGAAAGTGTATTCCATGACAATGGCCTAAGTGGATTGCCATCCAAGAAAGGAATTGAGTATCAAATTGATTTCATCCCGGGTGCATCCATCCAAAATCGGCCAACATATAAGAGTAACCTAAAGGAGACAAGGCAGTTTCAAAGGCAGGTTGAGGAACATATTTCAAAAGGGCATGTAAGGGAAAGCATGAGTCCTTGTGCAGTTCCTGTCCTCCTTGTACAAGAAAAGTTGAACAAAAGACATACCAAGTGGATCAAATTCATTTAGACCTTTCCTTACATCATCAAGTATAAACAAGGTGATGATTCGAGGACGAATCCATTCGAGGAAAGGGGGAATGATGAGAATCCTAGAGATGAAGGGTGGAAGGTTTCAATGGATACAAGAGGTCCATTGCCCATTCCAGAAGGCCCAATAACACGAGCTAGAGCCAGAAAGATTAAAGAAGCACTAAATGGGCTGATTCAGGATGCTCAGGCCAACCCAACTTCAAATGGTGCGAATTTAAACTTGGAAGAGAGTCCAGACCTTATTAATATCATTAGAGTAATTAAAGTGTTAGGACTAATAATAGTAGTAACTCCAAATTAGGAGTTTATTTTCCATATAAGAATTTGTACCTAGATAGGAATTCCGCCTAAATAAGGAATTGTCCTAACTAGGAATTTATGCCTCTTTAGGATTGCTATCTTAGCCTCTAAATAGGCACCCCTTGTAAGCTTTGGAAATCAGACAATCAAGATATCAGACAACTTTCAGTGAAATAGAAAGCAAGGGTTTCTCCTTCGGTTCTTTTAAGAACTAAAGAACTTATCAAGAGGTTATCCTTCTTGTGGCGTTCAAATCGACTTATCACTCCCAATCCCTTTCTTTTCTGGAGTGTGGCGTCCATATCCTTCTTGAATACCCTAAGTTTGTGTTCCTTCGAATATTGGGTCTAGGGTTTGTGTTATTAACTCTGATTTAGCTTTCCTGGTTGTTCTTCGATTCATTGTGTGCGTTGGGTCCCTAAGCCACGTCTTTTTGGGGTTTTCCGCATCATTAAGTGTGAAAGAGTCATTAGAACGAAAAGTAGAGCCTTCTTAGAAAGAAAAGAAGACATGGACTCATTTTTGAGTAATTAAGCATCAAATACTCGTGAGAAATGCTAGAAATCATCAAAGACTCTTTGTTTAATGCAATTCAACAGATTCCTAGTCCCAAGGGTGTATATCTGTGGTTGTGGCAGTGAATATAGTCAATGATGGTGTCATAGAAGCTGTTTTCAACATCTTTAAATGTGAAAGAGTCTTTACAACAAAAAGTAGAGCCTTGTTAGGAAGAAATGAAGATACGGACTCATTTTTGAGTAATTAAGCATCAAATACTAGTGAGAAATGCTAGAAATCATCATAGACTCTTTGTTTAATGCAATTCCACAGATTCCTAGTCCCAAGGGTGTATATCTGTGGTTGTGGCAGTGAATATAGTGAATGATAGGGTCATACAAGCTGTTTTGAGGGTCTCTAAGTGTGAAAGAGTCATTGCAACGAAAAGTGGAGCTTTGTTAGGAGGAAATGAAGACACGGACTCATTTTTGAGTATCTAAGCATCAAATACTTGTGACAAATGCTAGAAATCATCAACGACTCTTTGTTTAATGCAATTCAACAGATTCCTAGTCCCAAGGGAGTGTATCTGTGGTTGTGGCAGTGAATATAGTCACTGATGCGGTCATAGAAGCTGTTTTCAACATCTTTAAGTGTGAAAGAGTCATTACAACGAAAAGTAGAGCCTTGTTAGGAAGAAATGAAGACACGGACTCATTTTTGAGTAATTAAGCGTCAAATACTTGTGAGAAATGCTAGAAATCATCAAAGACTTTTTGCTTAATGCAATTCAACCGATTCCTAGTCCCAGGGGTGTATATCTGTGGTTGTGGCTGTGAATATTGTCAATGATGGGGTCATAGAAGCTGTTTTCAACATCTTTAAGTGGGAAAAAGTCATTACAACGAAAAGTAGAGCCTTGTTAGGAAGAAATGAAGACACGGACACATTTTTGTGTAATTAAGCATCAAATATGATGAGAACCGTAGACATGAAGGGTGGAAGGCTTCAATGGATGCAAGAGGTCCATTGCACATTCCAGAAGGCCCAATAACACGAGCTAGGGCTAGAAAGATTAAAGAAGCACCGAATGGGCTGATTCAGGACGCTCAGGCCAACCCAACTTCAAATGGTGCGAATTTAAACTTGGAAGAGAGTCCAGGCCTTATTAATATCATTAGAGTAATTAAAATATTAGGACTAATAATAGTAGTCACTCCAAATTAGGAGTTTATTTTCCATATAAGAATTTGTACCTAGATAGGAATTCCGCCTAAATAAGGAATTGTCCTAACTAGGAATTTATGCCTCTTTAGGATTGCTATCTTAGCCTATAAATAGGCACCCCCTTGTAAGCTTTGGAAAAGAGACAATCAAGAAATCAGACAACTTTCAGTGAAATAGAAAGCAAGGGTTTCTCCTTCGGTTCTTTTGAGAACTAAAGAACTTATCAGGAGGTTTTCTTCTTGTGGCGTTCAAACCGACTTATCACTCCCAATTCCTTCCTCTTCTGGAGTGTGGCGTCCATATCCATCTTGAATACCCTAGGTTCGTGTTCCTTCGAATTTTGGGTCTAGGGTTTGTGTTATTAAACCCTGATTTAGCTTTCCTGGTTGTTCTTTGGTTCATTGTGTGCGTTGGGTCCCTAAGCCACGTCTTTTTGGGGTTTTCCGCATCAAAATACTTGTGAGAAATGCTAGAAATCATCAAAGACTCTTTGTTTAATGCAATTCAACAGATTCCTAGTCTCAAGGGTGTATAGCTGTGGTTGTGGCAGTGAATATAGTGAATGATACGGTCATACAAGCTTTTTTGAGGATCTCAAAGTGTAAAAGAGTCATTACAACGAAGAGTAGAGCCTTGTTTGGAAGAAATGAAGACACGGACTCATTTTTGAGTAATTAAGCATCATATACTTGTGGGAAATGCTAGAAATCATCAAAGACTGTTTGTTTAATGCAATTCAACAGATTCCTAGTCCCAAGGGTGTATATCTGTGGTTGTGGCAGTGAATATAGTCACTGATGGGGTCATAGAAGCTGTTTTCAACATCTTTAAGTGTGAAAGGGTCATTACAACGAAAAGTAGAGCCTTGTGAGGAAGAAATGAAGACACGGACAGCATCAAATACTTGTGAGAAATGCTAGAAATCATCAAAGACTCTTTGTTTAATGCAATGCAACAGATTCCTAGTGCCAAGCGAGTGTATCTGTGGTTGTGGCAGTGAATATAGTCACTGATGGGGTCATAGAAGCTGTTTTCAACATCTTTAAGTGTGAAAGGGTCATTACAACGAAATGTAGAGCCTTGTTAGGAAGAAATGAAGACACGGACTCATTTTTGAGTAATTAAGCATCAAATACTTGTGAGAAAAGCTAGAAATCATCAAAGACTCATTGTTTAATGCAATTCAACAGATTCCTTGTCCCAAGGGTGTATATCTGTGGTTCTGGCAGTGAATATAGTGAATGATGGGGTCATAGAAGCTATTTTCAACATCTTTAAGTGTGAAAGAGTCATTGCAACGAAAAGTGGAGCTTTGTTAGGAGGAAATGAAGACACGGACTCATTTTTGAGTAATTAAGCCACAAATACTTGTGAGAAATGCTAGAAATCATCAAAGACACTTTGTTTAAGGCAATGCAACAGATTCCTAGTCCCAAGGGAGTGTATCTGTGGTTGTGGCAGTGAATATAGTCACTGATGGGGTCATAGAAGCTGTTTTCAACATCTTTAAGTGTGAAAGGGTCATTACAACGACAAGTAGAGCTTTGTTAGGAAGAAATGAAGACACGGACCCATTTTTGAGTAATTAAGCATCAAATACTTGTGACAATTGCTAGAAATCATCAATGACTCTTTGTTTAATGCAATTCAACAGATTCCAAGTCCCAAGGGTGTCTATTAGTGGTTGTGGCTGTGAATATAGTGAATGATAGGGTCATACAAGCTGTTTTGAGGATCTCTAAGTGTGAAAGAGTCATTGCAACGAAAAGTGGAGCTTTGTTTCGAGGAAATGAAGACACGGACTCATTTTTGTGTAATTAAGCAAGAAATACTAGTGAGAAATGCAAGAAATCATGAAAGACACTTTGTTAAATGCAATTCAACACATTCCTAGTCCCAAGGGAGTGTATCTGTGGTTGTGGCAGTGAATATAGTCACTGATGGGGTCATAGAAGCTGTTTTCAACATCTTTAAGTGTGAAAGGGTCATTACAACGAAAAGTAGAGCTTTGTGAGGAAGAAATGAAGACACGGACTCATTTTTGAGTAATTAAGCATCAAATACTTGTGAGAAATGCTAGAAATCATCAAAAACTCTTTGTTTAATGCAATTCAACAGATTCCTCGTCTCAAGGGTGTGTATCTGTGGTTGTGGCAGTGAATATAGTGAATGATCGGGTCATACAAGTTGTTTTGAGGATCTCTAAGTGTGAAAGAGTCATTGCAACGAAAAGTGGAGCTTTGTTAGGAGGAAATGAAGACACGGACTCATTTTTGAGTAATTAAGCAACAAATACTTGTGAGAAATGCTAGAAATCATCAAAGACACTTTGTTTAATGCAATTCTGATGCGGAAAACCCCAAAAAGACGTGGCTTAGGGACCCAACGCACACAATGAATCAAAGAACAACCAGGAAAGCTAAATCAGGGTTTAATAACACAAACCCTAGACCTAATATTCGAAGGAACACGAACCTAGGGTTTTCAAGATGGATATGGACGCCACACTCCAGAAAAGGAAGGAATTGGGAGTGATAAGTCGATTTGAACGCCACAAGAAGAAGTACCTCTTGATAAGTTCTTTAGTTCTTAAAAGAACCGAGGGAGAAAAGCCCTTGCTTTCTATTTCACTCAAAGTTGTCTTATATCTTGATTGTCTGATCTGCAAAGCTTACAAGGGGTGCCTATTTATAGGCTTAGATAGCATTCCTAAAGAGGCAAAATTCGTATTTAGGACAATTCCTTGTTTAGGAGGAATTCCTATCTAGGTACAAATTCTTATATGGAAAATAAACTCCTAATTTGGAGTGACTACTATTATTAGTCCTAATATTTTAATTACTCTAATGATATTAATAAGGCCTGGACTCTCTTCTAAGTTTAAATTCGCACCATTTGAAGCTGGGTTGGCCTGAGCGTCTTGAATCAGCCCATTTAGTGCTTCTTTAATCTTTTTGGCCCTAGCTCGTGTTATTGGGCCTTTTGGAATGTGCAATGGACCTCTTGCATCCATTGAAGCTCTAACTCGTGTTATTGGGCCTTCTGGAATGTGGAATGGACCTCTTGCATCAATTGAAGCTCTAGCTCGTGTTATTGGGCCTTCTGGAATGGGCAATGGACCTTTTGGATCTATTGAAGCCTTCCACCCATCATCTCCACGATTCTCATCATTCCCCCTTTCCTCAAAATGATTCGTCCTCGAATCATTGCCTTGTTTATACTGAATGATGTAGGGAAAGGTTTGAATGAATTTGATCCACTTGGCATGTCTTTTGTTCAACTTTCCTTGTGCAAGTAGGACAGGAACTGCATAAGGACTCATGCTTTCCCTTACATGCCCTTTTGAAATATGTTCCTCAACCTGCATTTGAAACTGCCTTGTCTCCTTTGGATTACTCTTATATGTTGTCCGATTTTGGATGGATGCACCAAGGATGAAATCAATTTGATGCTCAATTCCTCTCTTGGGTGGCAATCCACTTGGGTCATTGTCATGGAATACACCTTCAAATTCCTGCAATAGAACAACAACACTAGGCAAAGATGACTCAAACTTGTTAGTGTTAAAATAAGCCTCTTTGTACAAAAGTATGATCATAGGTTGTTTGGCAAAAATTGCTCTTTGTACATCACTTTCTTTTGCATAGGAACTTTCTGTTTTCTTCTCTTTCTCTTGTGTTCTCATGTTTTCTCCTCTCTTTTCTCTTTTTTCCATCTCTCTTTTCTGTTCACTCTCAGTTTTAATCCTTAATTGATCCTCATAAGCCTGTTGAGGTGATAATGGTACAAGAGTGACGGGTTTATCATTCATTACAAAGGAATATCGATTCTTGAATCCATCGTGCATAACTCGTCTGTCAAACTGCCATGGCCTTCCTAATAGAATATGGCCTGCTTGCATAGGTACAACATCACATAAAACTTCATCACGGTACCTTCCAATAGAAAATGACACGAGCACTTGCTTATCTACCTTAACTTCACCATTCTCATTCAACCATTGAAGTTTATATGGTTTAGGATGCTTCATAGTAGGTAAATTCAGCTTCTCAACCATAGTTGTGCTAGCAAGATTAGTGCAACTTCCACCATCAATAATCATACTACATACCTTATCTTTGATGAGACATCTCGTCTGAAAGATGTTACCTCGTTGCCCCTCATTTTCTTCTTTCACTTGCACATTCAATGCTTGCCTTGTGATGAGAGCTACTCCATTAGCCGGATACTTCTCTCCATCACTTTCACCCTCTGATGATGGCACAGATTCATCATCTTCGTGGTCATAGGCACGTCTTAATTGCCTTCTTGCTTTAGAAGCCTCATATTCTTCGTGCCTCCTTTGCAACTCTGCTATTGTATTAGCTTGCTCCTCCATCATCTCTCTCATATCATCAAATCTGATATTCATGTGCTCAAATTGTTGTTGCATAGCTTTGATCATGAAGGACATGTCAACAGCTCCCTCCTGAGCAGCACCTTTGTCTTTCAAAGACATATTATTTTTTTCTTTTTTTCTGATTTAGAGCCGGGCTCTGATACCAACTGATGCGGAAAACCCCAAAAAGACGTGGCTTAGGGACCCAACGCACACAATGAATCAAAGAACAACCAGGAAAGCTAAATCAGGGTTTAATAACACAAACCCTAGACCTAATATTCGAAGGAACACGAACCTAGGGTTTTCAAGATGGATATGGACGCCACACTCCAGAAAAGGAAGGAATTGGGAGTGATAAGTCGATTTGAACGCCACAAGAAGAAGTACCTCTTGATAAGTTCTTTAGTTCTTAAAAGAACCGAGGGAGAAAAGCCCTTGCTTTCTATTTCACTCAAAGTTGTCTTATATCTTGATTGTCTGATCTGCAAAGCTTACAAGGGGTGCCTATTTATAGGCTTAGATAGCATTCCTAAAGAGGCAAAATTCGTATTTAGGACAATTCCTTGTTTAGGAGGAATTCCTATCTAGGTACAAATTCTTATATGGAAAATAAACTCCTAATTTGGAGTGACTACTATTATTAGTCCTAACACTTTAATTACTCTAATGATATTAATAAGGCCTGGACTCTCTTTTATGTTTAAATTCGCACCATTTGAAGCTGGGTTGGCCTGAGCGTCCTTAATAAGACCATTTAGTGCTTCTTTCATCTTTCTGGCTCTAACTCGTGTTATTGGGCCTTCTGGAATGTGTAATGGACCTCTTGCAACCATTGAAGCTCTAGCTCGTGTTATTGGGTCTTCTGGAATGGGCAATGGACCTTTTGGATCTATTGAAGCCTTCCACCCATCATCTCCACGATTCTCATCATTCCCCCTTTCCTCAAAATGATTCGTCCTCGAATCATTGCCTTGTTTATACTGGATGATGTAGGGAAAGGTTTGAATGAATTTGATCCACTTGGCATGTCTTTTGTTCAACTTTCCTTGTACCAGTAGGACAGGAACTGCATAAGGACTCATGCTTTCCCTTGCATGCCCTTTTGAAATATGTTCCTCAACCTGCATTTGAAACTGCCTTGTCTCCTTTGGATTACTCTTATATGTTGGCCGATTTTGGATGGATGCACCAAGGATGAAATCAATTTGATGCTCAATTCCTCTCTTGGGTGGCAATCCACTTGGGTCATTGTCATGGAATACACCTTCAAATTCCTGCAATAGAACAACAACACTAGGCAAAGATGACTCAAACTTGTTAGTGTTAAAATAAGCCTCTTTATACAAAAGTATGATCATAGGTTGTTTGGCAAATATTGCTCTTTGTACATCACTTTCTTTTGCATAGGAACTTTCTGTTTTCTTCTCCTTCTCTTGTGTTCTCACGTTTTCTCCTCTCTTTTCTCTCTTTTCCATCTCTCTTTTCTGTTCACTCTCAGTTTTAATCCTTAATTGATCCTCATAAGCTTGTTGAGGTGATAATGGTACAAGAGTGACGGGTTTATCATTCATTACAAAGGAATATCGATTCTTGAATCCGTCATACATAACTCGTCTGTCAAACTGCCATGGCCTTCCTAATAGAATATGGCCTGCTTGCATAGGTACAACATCACATAAAACTTCATCGTGATACCTTCCAATAGAAAATGACACAAGCACTTGCTTATCTACTATAACTTCACCATTCTCATTCAACCAATGAAGCTTATATGGCCTAGGATGCTTCATAGTAGGTAAGTTCAGCTTCTCAACCATAGTTATACTAGCAACATTAGTGCAACTCCCACCATCAATAATCATACTACATACCTTATCTTTGATGAAACACCTTGTCTGAAAGATGTTATCTCGTTGCACCTCATTTTCTTCGTTCACTTGCACATCCAATGCTCGCCTTGCTATGAGAGCTACTTCATTAATCAGATACCTATCTCCATCACCTCTACCCTCTGTTGATGGCACAGAATCATCATCTTCATGGTCATAGACACGTTTCAATTGCCTTCTTGCTTTAGGAACCTCATAAGTTTCGTACCTCCTTTGCAACTCGGATATTGTATTAGCTTGCTCCTCCATTCTATCTCTCATATCATCAAATCTGGTATTCATGTGCTCAAATTGTTGTTGCATAGCTTTGATCATGAAGGACATGTCAACAGCTCCCTCCATAGCAGCACCTTTGTCTTTTGAAGACATATTATTTTTTTTATTTTTTCTGATTTAAAGCCAACTGATTTAGAGCCAGGCTCTGATACCAACTGATGCGGAAAACCCCAAAAAGACGTGGCTTAGGGACCCAACGCACACAATGAATCAAAGAACAACCAGGAAAGCTAAATCAGGGTTTAATAACACAAACCCTAGACCTAATATTCGAAGGAACACGAACCTAGGGTTTTCAAGATGGATATGGACGCCACACTCCAGAAAAGGAAGGAATTGGGAGTGATAAGTCGATTTGAACGCCACAAGAAGAAGTACCTCTTGATAAGTTCTTTAGTTCTTAAAAGAACCGAGGGAGAAAAGCCCTTGCTTTCTATTTCACTCAAAGTTGTCTTATATCTTGATTGTCTGATCTGCAAAGCTTACAAGGGGTGCCTATTTATAGGCTTAGATAGCATTCCTAAAGAGGCAAAATTCGTATTTAGGACAATTCCTTGTTTAGGAGGAATTCCTATCTAGGTACAAATTCTTATATGGAAAATAAACTCCTAATTTGGAGTGACTACTATTATTAGTCCTAATATTTTAATTACTCTAATGATATTAATAAGGCCTGGACTCTCTTCTAAGTTTAAATTCGCACCATTTGAAGCTGGGTTGGCCTGAGCGTCTTGAATCAGCCCATTTAGTGCTTCTTTAATCTTTTTGGCCCTAGCTCGTGTTATTGGGCCTTTTGGAATGTGCAATGGACCTCTTGCATCCATTGAAGCTCTAACTCGTGTTATTGGGCCTTCTGGAATGTGGAATGGACCTCTTGCATCAATTGAAGCTCTAGCTCGTGTTATTGGGCCTTCTGGAATGGGCAACGGACCTTTTGGATCTATTGAAGCCTTCCACCCATCATCTCCACAATTCTCATCAAATTCAACAGATTCCTAGTCCCAAGGGAGTGTATCTGTGGTTGTGGCAGTGAATATAGTCACTGATGGGGTCATAGAAGCTGTTTTCAACATCTTTAAGTGTGAAAGGGTCATTACAACGAAAAGTAGAGCCTTGTGAGGAAGAAATGAAGACACGGACAGCATCAAATACTTGTGAGAAATGCTAGAAATCATCAAAGACTCTTTGTTTAATGCAATTCAACAGATTCCTAGTCCCAAGGGTGTGTATATGTGGTTGTGGCAGTGAATATAGTGAATGATAGGGTCATACAAGCTGTTTTGAGGATCTCTAAGTGTGAAAGAGCCATTGCAATGAAAAGTGGAGCTTTGTTAGGAGCAAATGAAGACACGGACTCATTTTTGAGTAACTAAGCATCAAATACTTGTGACAAATGCCAGAAATCATCAAAGACTCTTTGTTTAATGCAATTCAACATATTCCCAGTCCCAACGGTGTGTATATGTGGTTGTGGCAGTGAATATAGTCAATGATGGGGTCATAGAAGCTGTTTTCTGCATTTTTACGTGTGAAAGAGTCATTATAACGAAAAGCATCGCCTTGTTAGGAAGAAATGAAGACACGGACTCATTTTTGAGTAATTAAGCATCAAATACTTGTGAGAAATGCTAGAAATCATCAAAGACTCTTTGTTTAATGCAATTGAACAGATTCCTAATCCCAAGGGCGTATATCTGTGGTTCTGGCAGTGAATATAGTGAATGATAGGGTCATACAAGCTGTTTCGAGAATCTCTAAGTGTGAAAGAGTCATTACAACGAAAAGTAGAGCCTTGTTAGGAAGAGATGAAGACACGGACTCATTTTTGAGTAATTAAGCATCAAATACTAGTGAGAAATGCTAGAAATCATCATAGACTCTTTGTTTAATGCAATTCAACAGATTCCTAGCCCCAAGGGAGTATATCTGTGGTTATGGCAGTGAATATAGTGAATGATAGGGTCATACAAGCTGTTTTCAGGGTCTCTAAGTGTGAAAGAGTCATTGCAACGAAAAGTGGAGCTTTGTTAGGAGGAAATGAAGACACAGACTCATTTTTGAGTATCTAAGCATCAAATACTTGGGACAAATGCTAGAAATCATCAACGACACTTTGTTTAATGCAATTCAACAGATTCCTAGTCCCAAGGGAGTGTATCTGTGGTTGTGGCAGTGAATATAGTCACTGATGGGGTCATAGAAGCTGTTTTCAACATCTTTAAGTGTGAAAGTGTCATTACAACGAAAAGTAGAGCCTTGTTAGGTAGAAATGAAGACACGGACACATTTTTGAGTAATTAAGAATCAAATACTTGTGAGAAATGCTAGAAATCATCAAAGACACTTTGTTTAACGCAATTCAACAGATTCCTAGTCTCAAGGGTGTATAGCTGTGGTTGTGGCAGTGAATATAATGAATGATACGGTGATACAAGCTGTTTTGAGGATCTCTAAGTGTGAAAGAGTCGTTGCAACGAAAAGTGGAGCTTTGTTAGGAGCAAATGAAGACACGGACTCATTTTTGAGTAACTAAGCATCAAATACTTGTGACAAATGCTAGAAATCATCAAAGACTCTTTGTTTAATGCAATTCAACATATTCCTAGTCCCAACTTTGTGTATATGTGGTTGTGGCAGTGAATATAGTCAATGATGGGGTCATAGAAGCCGTTTTCTGCATGTTTACGTGTGAAAGAGTCATTACAACGAAAAGCAGCGCCTTGTTAGGAAGAAATGAAGACACGGCCTTATTTTTGACTAATTATGCATCAAATACTTGTGAGAAATGCTAGAAATCATCAAAGACACTTTATTTAATGCAATTCAACAGATTCCTAGTCCCAAGGGAGTGTATCTGTGGTTGTGGCAGTGAATATAGTCACTGATGGGGTCATAGAAGCTGTATTCAACATCTTTAAGTGTGAAAGAGTCATTACAACGAAATGTAGAGCCTTGTTAGGAAGAAATGAAGACACGGACTCATTTTTGAGTAATTAAGCATCAAATACTTGTGAGAAATGCGAGAAATCATCAAAGACTCTTTGTTTAATGCAATTCAACAGATTCCTAGTCCCAAGGGTGTGTATATGTGGTTGTGGCAGTGAATATAGTGAATGATAGGGTCATACAAGCTGTTTTGAGGATCTCTAAGTGTGAAAGAGTCATTACATCGAAAAGTAGAGCCTTGTTAGGAAGAAATGAAGACACGGAGTCATTTTTGAGTAATTAAGCATCAAATACTTGTGACAATTGCTAGAAATCATCAATGACTCTTTGTTTAATGCAATTCAACAGATTCCAAGTCCCAAGGGTGTATATCAGTGGTTGTGGCAGTGAATATAGTGAATGATAGGGTCATACAAGCTGTTTTGAGGATCTCTAAGTGTGAAAGAGTCATTGCAACGAAAAGTGGAGCTTTGTTAGGAAGAAATGAAGACACGGACTCATTTTTGAGTAACTAAGCATCAAATACTTTTGAGAAGTGCTATAAATCATCAAAGACACTTTGTTTAATGCAATTCAACAGATTCCTTGCCCCAAGGGTGTATATCTGTGGTTCTGGCAGTGAATATAGTCAATGATGGGGTCATAGAAGCTATTTTCAACATCTTTAAGTGTGAAAGAGTCATTGCAACGAAAAGTGGAGCTTTGTTAGGAGGAAATGAAGACACGGACTCATTTTTGAGTAATTACGCAACAAATACTTGTGAGAAATGCTAGAAATCATCAAAGACACTTTGTTTAATGCAATTCAACAGATTCCTAGTCCCAAGGGAGTGTATGTGTGGTTGTGGCAGTGAATATAGTCACTGATGGGGTCATAGAAGCTGTTTTCAGCATCTTTAAGTGTGAAAGGGTCATTACAACGAAAAGTAGAGCCTTGTGAGGAGGAACTGAAGACACGGACTCATTTTTGAGTAATTAAGCATCAAATACTTGTGAGAAATGCTAGAAATCATCATAGACTCTTTGTTTAATGCAATTCAACAGATTCCTAGTCCCAAGGGTGTATATCTGTGGTTGTGGCAGTGAATGTAGTGAATGATAGGGCCATACAAGCTGTTTTGAGAATCTCTAAGTGTGAAAGAGTCATTGCAACGAAAAGTGGAGCTTTGTTAGGAGCAAATGAAGACACGGACTCATTTTTGAGTAACTAAGCATCAAATACTTGTGACAAATGCTAGAAATCATCAAAGACTCTTTGTTTAATGCAATTCAACATATTCCTAGTCCCAACTTTGTGTATATGTGGTTGTGGCAGTGAATATAGTCAATGATGGGGTCATAGAAGCTGTTTTCTGCATGTTTACGTGTGAAAGAGTCATTACAACAAAAAGCAGCGCCTTGTTAGGAAGAAATGAAGACACGGACTCATTTTTGAGTAATTATGGATCAAATACTTGTGAGAAATGCTAGAAATCATCGAAGAATCTTTGTTTAATGCAATTGAACAGATTCCTAGTCCCAAGGTCGTATATCTGTGGTTGTGGCAGTGAATATAGTGAATGATAGGGTCATAAAAGCTGTTTTGAGGATCTCTAAGTGTGAAAGAGTCATTGCAACGAAAAGTGGAGCTTTGTTAGGAGCAAATGATGACACGGACTCATTTTTGAGTAACTAAGCATCAAATACTTGTGACAAATGCTAGAAATCATCAAAGACTCTTTGTTTAATGCAATTCAACATATTCCTAGTCCCAACTTTGTGTATATGTGGTTGTGGCAGTGAATATAGTCAATGATGGGGTCATAGAAGCTGTTTTCTGCATGTTTACGTGTGAAAGAGTCATTACAACGAAAAGCAGCGCCTTGTTAGGAAGAAATGAAGACACGGACTCATTTTTGAGTAATTATGCATCAAATACTTGTGAGAAATGCTAGAAATCATCGAAGAATCTTTGTTTAATGCAATTGAACAGATTCCTAGTCCCAAGATCGTATATCTGTGGTTGTGGCAGTGAATATAGTGAATGATAGGGTCATACAAGCTGTTTTGAGGATCTCTAAGTGTGAAAGGGTCATTACAACGAAAAGTAGAGCCTTGTTAGGAAGAGATGAAGACACAGACTCATTTTTGAGTAATTAAGCATCAAATACTTGTGTGAAATGCCAGAAATCATCAAAGACTCTTTGTTTAATGCACTTCAATAGATTCCTAGTCCCAAGGGTGTATATCTGTGGTTGTGGCAGTGAATATTGTGAATCATAGGGTCATACAAGCTGTTTTGAGGATCTCTAAGTGTGAAAGAGTCATTACACCGAAAAGTAGAGCCTTGTTAGGAAGAAATGAAGACACGGACTCATTTTTGAGTAATTAAGCATCAAATACTCGTGAGAAATGCTAGAACTCATCAAAGACTCTTTGTTTAATGCAACTCAACAAATTCCTAGTCCCAAGGGTGTATATCTGTGGTTCTGGCAGTGAATATAGTCAATGATGGGGTCATAGAAGCTGTTTTCAACATCTTGAAGTGTGAAAGGGTCATTAGAACGAAAAGTAGAGCCTTGTTAGGAAGAAATGAAGACACGGACTCATTTTTGAGTAATTAAGCATCAAATACTTGTGAGAAATGCTAGAAATCGTTAAAGATTCTTTGTTTAATGCAATTCAACTGATTCCTAGTCCCCAGGGTGTATATCTGTGGTTGTGGCAGTGAATATAGTGAATGATAGGGTCATACAAGCTGTTTTGAGGATCTCTAAGTGTGAAAGAGTCATTGCAACGAAAAGTGGAGCCTTGTATGGAGGAAATGAAGACACGGCCTTATTTTTGAGTAATTATGCATCAAATACTTGTGAGAAATGCTAGAAATCATCAAAGACACTTTATTTAATGCAATTCAACAGATTCCTAGTCCCAAGGGAGTGTATCTGTGGTTGTGGCAGTGAATATAGTCACTGATGGGGTCATAGAAGCTGTATTCAACATCTTTAAGTGTGAAAGAGTCATTACAACGAAATGTAGAGCCTTGTTAGGAAGAAATGAAGACACGGACTCATTTTTGAGTAATTAAGCATCAAATGCTTGTGAGAAATGCGAGAAATCATCAAAGACTCTTTGTTTAATGCAATTCAACAGATTCCTAGTCCCAAGGGTGTGTATATGTGGTTGTGGCAGTGAATATAGTGAATGATAGGGTCATACAAGCTGTTTTGAGGATCTCTAAGTGTGAAAGAGTCATTACATCGAAAAGTAGAGCCTTGTTAGAAAGAAATGAAGACACGGACTCATTTTTGAGTAATTAAGCATCAAATACTTGTGACAATTGCTAGAAATCATCAATGACTCTTTGTTTAATGCAATTCAACAGATTCCAAGTCCCAAGGGTGTATATCAGTGGTTGTGGCAGTGAATATAGTGAATGATAGGGTCATACAAGCTGTTTTGAGGATCTCTAAGTGTGAAAGAGTCATTGGAACGAAAAGTGGAGCTTTGTTAGGAAGAAATGAAGACACGGACTCATTTTTGAGTAACTAAGCATCAAATACTTTTGAGAAGTGCTATAAATCATCAAAGACACTTTGTTTAATGCAATTCAACAGATTCCTTGCCCCAAGGCTGTATATCTGTGGTTGTGGCAGTGAATATAGTCAATGATGGGGTCATAGAAGCTGTATTCAACATCTTTAAGTGTGAAAGACTCATTACAACGAAAAGTAGAGCCTTGTTAGGAAGAAATGAAGACACGGACTCATTTTTGAGTAATTAAGCATCGAATACTTGTGAGAAATGCTAGAAATCATCAAAAACTCTTTGTTTAATGCAATTCAACAGATTCCTAGTCCCAAGGGTGTGTATATGTGGTTGTGGCAGTGAATATAGTGAATGATAGGGTCATACAAGCCGTTTTGAGGATCTCTAAGTGTGAAAGAGTCATTACAACGAAAAGTAGAGCCTTGTTAGGAAGAAATGAAGACACGGACTCATTTTTGAGTAATTAATCATCAAATACTTGAGAAAATTGCTAGAAATCATCAAAGACTCTTTGTTTAATGCAATTCAACAGATTCCAAGTCCCAAGGGTGTATATCAGTGGTTGTGGCAGTGAATATAGTGAATGATAGGGTCCTACAAGCTGTTTTGAGGATCCCTAAGTGTGAAAGAGTCATTGCAACGAAAAGTGGAGCTTTGTTAGGAGGAGATGAAGACACGCACTCATTTTTGAGTAATTAAGCAACGAATACTTGTGAGAAGTGCTAGAAATCATCAAAGACACTTTGTTTAATGCAATTCAACAGATTCCCAGTCCCAAGGGAGTGTATCTGTGGTTGTGGCAGTGAATATAGTCACTGATGGGGTCATAGAAGCTGTTTTCAACATCTTTATGTGTGAAAGGGTCATTACAACGAAAAGTAGAGCCTTGTGAGGAAGAAATGAAGAGACGGACTCATTTTTGAGTAATTAAGGATCAAATACTTGTGAGAAATGCTAGAAATCATCAAAGACTCTTTGTTTAATGCAATTCAACAGATTCCTAGTCCCAAGGGTGTGTATATGTGGTTTTGGCAGTGAATATAGTGAATGATAGGGTCATACAAGCTCTTTTGAGGATCTCTTAGTGTGAAAGAGTCATTGCAACGAAAAGTGGAGCTTTGTTAGGAGGAAATGAAGACACGGACTCATTTTTGAGTACTTAAGCAACAAATTGATGAGAACCATGGAGATGATGGGTGGAAGGCTTCAATAGATGCAAGAAGTCCATTGCCCATTCCAGAAGGCCCAATAACACAAGCTAGAGCTTCAATGGATGCAAGAGGTCCATTACACATTCCAGAAGGCCCAATAACACGAGCTAGGGCCCAAAAGATTAAAGAAGCACTAAATGGGCTGATTCAGGACATTCAAGCCAAGCAAGCTTCAAATGGTGCGAATTCAAGTTCTAAAGAGAGCCCAGGCCTAATTAATATAATTGGACTACTTAATGGGTCAGACTAAGTGATAGCATTCACTCCTAAATAGGAGTTCATTGTATGTGCTGGAATTAGTCCGAAATTCCTCCAAAATAGGGATTTCTCCTAAATAGGAATTTTGCCTCTTTAGGATTGCTATCTAAGCCTATAAATAGGCACCCCTTGTAAGCTTTGGAAATCAGACAACTTTCAGTGAAATAGAAAGCAAGGGTTTCTCCTTCGGTTCTTTTGAGAACTAAAGAACTTATCAAGAGGTTTTCTTCTTGTGGCGTTCAAACCGACTTATCACTCCCAATTCCTTCCTCTTCTGGAGTGTGGCGTCCATATCCATCTTGAATACCCTAGGTTCGTGTTCCTTCGAATTTTGGGTCTAGGGTTTGTGTTATTAAACCCTGATTTAGCTTTCCTGGTTGTTCTTTGATTCATTGTGTGCGTTGGGTCCCTAAGCCACGTCTTTTTGGGGTTTTCCGCATCAGTTGGTATCAGAGCCTGGCTCTAAATCAGGTTGAATCCACTCACTCTTCAATTTTCTACCTTGTGATTTATTTATTTCGATTCAATTTGTCTATTACAATTCAAATGCACAAATCTGTTTACTTGCAATCCTCCTCAACGTGCTAATTTCAATTCCAATTGCTGTATCTAAGTGTTCTACTGTTGTTTTGTGTTGAGCAAAAGAAAAAGGGAAAAAAAGAAAAAAAAAAAAAGAAGGATCAACGAAAAAAAAAAAAAACAAAGAAAGAAAAAGAACAAGAAAAAGAAGAAAAGAAAGGAAACATCAAATTCAAGTTATTGAGAAAGTTAACAGTTTGGTCATATTGGCCACAATAATAACAACGTTTTCTTGCTCAACTCCAATTCTGTCATCCATTTTCCTATCTTGTTATCCAAGTTTGTCCTCTAAATTTAACTTCCCTTATCCTGATTCTTTTTGTGAGTTTAGTTCGTTAAAATTGTTTGCCTTGATATCCTTTTTCGTTTTTTTTGATTCCTTGTTCTCCAATTTGTTCAATTCTACACCATTTATCTTATTCTGTTCAAAATCAATACTCTTGATTTACCTTCTTTAGTTCTTTATAGAGCTGAAAGGAGAAATCCGAGTGGTAAAAGGCAAGAGTGAAAGTTCATATAAAGAAAAAGCCATAAAGAGTGTAAACACGAAAGAGTGTGACACCTTCTTTTGAGTGAAACACGTGAGGGAGTGCTCTGTGAGGTATCTTATTATTTTGTGTAGAAGTAATACTATGACATCCAAAGACAAAGGTGCAGCTCAGGAGGGAGCTGGCGATGTGTCCTTCATGATCAAAGCTATGCAACAACAATTTGAGCGTATGAATACCAGATTTGATGATATGAGGGAAAGGATGGAGGAGCAATCTAATACTATAGCAGAGTTGCAAAGGAGGCATGGGGAGTATGAGGCTCCTAAAGCAAGAAGGCAGTTGAGACGTGCCTATGACCATGAAGATGATGTAGAAGATGATGAAATTGATGATCAAACTACTGCGGTCCGAACTGCTAACAATAGAAGGGATCAAAGAGAATTTGGGAGGCAAGGCACCTATGACCATAATTTGGGCAGTATTAAAATGACACTTCCTCCATTCCAAGGTAAGAATGATCCTGATGCATACCTAGAATGGGAGAAGAAGGTTGAGTTGGTTTTTGATTGCCACAACTATTCCGAGGAGAAAAAGGTAAAGCTTGCTGCAGTTGAATTCACTGATTATGCTATTATTTGGTGGGATCAACTTGTTTTGACTAGGAGAAGGAATCGTGAGCGGCCTATTGATACATGGGAGGAGATGAAGGCTATCATGAGGAGGAGGTTTGTCCCTAATCACTATTACAGGGAGCTGTACCAAAGGCTGCAAGGGCTCACTCAGGACACCAAAAGTGTGGAGGATTACCACAAGGAGATGGAGATTACCATGATTCGGGCGAATGTAGAAGAAGATAGAGAAGCAACCATGGTTCGATTTCTGCAAGGGCTAAATGGGGACATAGCAAACGTGGTTGAATTGCAACACTATGTGGAATTAGAAGACATGGTACACATGGCCATGAAAGTTGAAAGGCAACTCAAATGAAAGGGTTCCACACGGTTTGGGCAGAACTCAGGATCTACCTCATCTTGGAAGCCAAATTGGAATAAAAGGGACGAGATGACCAACTACAAGTCCAAAGCCGAGCTATCCAAGTACAAGAATGTGGGTTCTAGCAAGGAGGCAGGTAATTCTGACCCCCAACCAAGTAGAAATAGAGATGTTAAATGTTTTAAGTGTTTGGGCAGGGGTCACATTGCATCTCGATGTCCAAATAAGCGTGCAATGATCTTGAGAAGTAATGGTGAAGTTGAAACTGAAAGTGAATCAGATGATGATTCTATGCCATCATCAGAGGGTGAAAGTGATGGAGAGGAGTATCCAGTTAATGGAGTAGCTCTTGTTACAAGGCGAGCATTGAATGTGCAAGTAAAGGAAGAAAATGAGGTGCAACGAGATGATGAGAATCGTGGAGATGATGGGTGGAAGGCTTCAATAGATCCAAAAGGTCCATTGCCCATTCCAGAAGGCCCAATAACACGAGCTAGAGCTTCAATGGTTGCAAGAGGTCCATTACTGATGAGAACCATGGAGATGATGGGTGGAAGGCTTCAATAGATGCAAGAAGTCCATTGCCCATTCCAGAAGGCCCAATAACACAAGCTAGAGCTTCAATGGATGCAAGAGGTCCATTACACATTCCAGAAGGCCCAATAACACGAGCTAGGGCCAAAAAGATTAAAGAAGCACTAAATGGGCTGATTCAGGACATTCAAGCCAAGCAAGCTTCAAATGGTGCGAATTCAAGTTCTAAAGAGAGCCCAGGCCTGATTAATATAATTGGACTACTTAATGAGTCAAACTAACTGATAGCATTCACTCCCAAATTAGGAGTTTATTGTATGTGCTGAAAATATTCCGAAATTCCTCCAAAATAGGGATTTCTCCTAAATAGGAATTCTTCCTCTTTAAGATTGCTATCTAAGCTTTGGAAATCAGACAATCAAGATATCAGACAACTTTCAGTGAAATAGAAAGTAAGGGTTTCTCCTTTGGTTCTTTTGAGAACTAAAGAACTTATCAAGAGGTTTTCTTCTTGTGGCGTTCAAACCGACTTATCACTCCCAATTCCTTCCTCTTCTGGAGTGTGGCGTCCATATCCTTCTTGAATACCCTAAGTTTGTGTTCCTTCGAATATTGGGTCTAGGGTTTGTGTTATTAACTCTGATTTAGCTTTCCTGGTTGTTCTTTGATTCATTGTGTGCGTTGGGTCCCTAAGCCACGTCTTTTTGGGGTTTTCCGCATCACGAGATAACATCTTTCAGACGAGGTGTCTCATCAAAGATAAGGTATGTAGTATGATTATTGATGGTGGGAGTTGCACTAATGTTGCTAGCACAACTATGGTTGAGAAGTTGGATTTACCTACTATGAACCATCCTAGGCCATATAAGCTTCAATGGCTGAATGACAGTGGTGAAGTCAAGGTAAATAAGCAAGTGCTCATATCATTTTCTATCGGAAGGTACCGTGATGAAATTTTATGTGATGTTGTACCTATGCATATGGGCCATATTCTATTAGGAAGACCATGGCAATTTGATAGGCGAGTTATGCATGATGGCTTCAAGAACCGATATTCCTTTGTAATGAATAAAAAACCCGTCACTCTTGTACCATTATCACCTCAACAAGCTTATGAGGATCAATTAAGGATTAAAAATGAGAGTGAACAGAAAAGAAAGATTGATAAAAGAGAAAAGAGAGGAGAAAACGTGATGACACAAGAGAAAGAGAAGAAAAGAGAAAGTTTCTATGCAAAAGGGAGTGATGTCAAAAGAGCATTCTATGCCAAACAACCTATGATCGTACTTCTGTACAAGGAGGCTTATTTTAACACTAACAAGTTTGACCCATCTTTGCCTAGTGTTGTTTTTGCTCTATTGCAGGAATTTGAAGATGTATTCTGATGCGGAAAACCCCAAAAAGACGTGGCTTAGGGACCCAACGCACACAATGAATCAAAGAACAACCAGGAAAGCTAAATCAGGGTTTAATAACACAAACCCTAGACCTAATATTCGAAGGAACACGAACCTAGGGTTTTCAAGATGGATATGGACGCCACACTCCAGAAAAGGAAGGAATTGGGAGTGATAAGTCGATTTGAACGCCACAAGAAGAAGTACCTCTTGATAAGTTCTTTAGTTCTTAAAAGAACCGAGGGAGAAAAGCCCTTGCTTTCTATTTCACTCAAAGTTGTCTTATATCTTGATTGTCTGATCTGCAAAGCTTACAAGGGGTGCCTATTTATAGGCTTAGATAGCATTCCTAAAGAGGCAAAATTCGTATTTAGGACAATTCCTTGTTTAGGAGGAATTCCTATCTAGGTACAAATTCTTATATGGAAAATAAACTCCTAATTTGGAGTGACTACTATTATTAGTCCTAACACTTTAATTACTCTAATGATATTAATAAGGCCTGGACTCTCTTTTATGTTTAAATTCGCACCATTTGAAGCTGGGTTGGCCTGAGCGTCCTTAATAAGACCATTTAGTGCTTCTTTCATCTTTCTGGCTCTAACTCGTGTTATTGGGCCTTCTGGAATGTGTAATGGACCTCTTGCAACCATTGAAGCTCTAGCTCGTGTTATTGGGCCTTCTGGAATGGGCAATGGACCTTTTGGATCTATTGAAGCCTTCCACCCATCATCTCCACGATTCTCATCATTCCCTGATGATGTTCCAAGTGGATTGCCACCTAATAGAGGAATTGAGCATCAAATTGATTTCATCCCAGGTGCATCCATCCCTAACCGGCCAGCATATAAGAGTAATCCTGAGGAGACAAAGGAGCTTCAAAGGCAGGTTGAGGAGCTTATTTCCAAAGGATATGTGAGGGAAAGCATGAGTCCATGTGCTGTTCCTGTCCTACTTGTACCCAAGAAAGATGGGACTTGGAGGATGTGTGTTGATTGTCGAGCAATCAACAAAATCACTGTAAAGTATCGTCACCCCATACCTAGATTAGATGACATGTTGGATGAATTGCATGGTTCCTGTGTCTTTTCTAAGATTGATTTGAAAAGCGGATATCATCAGATTAGGATGAGAGAGGGAGATGAGTGGAAAACAGCTTTCAAAACTAAGTACGGTCTGTATGAATGGCTTGTTATGCCATTTGGTCTCACTAATGCACCAAGCACTTTTATGCGACTAATGAATCATGTTTTGCGTCCATTCATTGGTAAATTTGTGGTTGTGTATTTTGATGATATTTTGGTCTATAGTAAAACCCTAGAAGAGCATCTTGATCATTTACATTCTATTGTAAGTGTTTTACGTTCTGAAAAATTGTATGCTAACTTAAGGAAATGTTCCTTTTGTACTAATCAGATCACATTTCTTGGCTATGTGGTGAGTTCTAAAGGTGTTGAGGTTGACGAGGAAAAAGTTAAGGCAATTCGTGATTGGCCTACACCTAAGTCAATTAGTGATGTGCGTAGCTTTCATGGTCTAGCTAGTTTCTATAGACGCTTTGTTAGGGACTTTAGCACCATTGCTGCACCACTCACTGAGCTTATAAAAAAGAACACGAGTTTTAGGTGGGGTAGTGACCAAGACAAGGCTTTTAATTGCATAAAGGAAAAATTAAGTTCTGCACCCCTACTTGCTTTACCTAACTTTGAAAAAGCTTTCGAGATTGAGTGTGATGCTTCAGGTATTGGCATTGAAGCTGTTTTGATGCAGGAAAGGCGCCCAATTGCTTACTTCAGTGAAAAGCTAAGTGGAGCAAGCCTTAATTATCCTACTTATGATAAAGAGATGTATGCATTGGTACGGGCTTTGGAGACATGGCAACATTACCTTTGGCCCAAGGAGTTTGTCATCCATACTGACCATGAATCGTTGAAGCACTTGAAGGGACAAGGAAAGTTGAACAAAAGACATGCTAAGTGGATTGAATTTATTGAGACCTTTCCCTACAACATCAAATATAAACAAGGTAAGGACAATGTGGTAGCTGATGCATTATCTCGCAGGTATGCCCTTATCTCTACACTTACTGCAAACTTATTAGGATTTGAACATATTAAAGATTTATATGTGAATGATCCGGACTTTGCTAACGTGTATGGAGCATGTGAGAAGTCAGCCTTTGAGAAGTTTTATAGGCATAAGGGTTTCTTATTTAGGGAAAATCGTTTATGCATGCCTATGAGTTCTTTAAGGGAGTTGGTTGTAAGAGAAGCTCATGAGGGTGGTCTAATGGGTCATTTCGGAGTTAGGAAAACCCTAGATGTCCTAAATGAACACTTCTTTTGGCCACGCATGAAACGAGATGTTGAGAGGATATGTGAGAAATGCATAACATGCAAACAGGCTAAATCTAGAGTTTTACCCCATGGCTTGTATACCCCTTTACCCATACCTAACCATCCCTGGGTTGATTTATCCATGGACTTTGTACTGGGATTGCCACGAACAAAACGGGGTAGGGATTCTGTATTTGTTGTTGTTGATAGATTTTCAAAGATGGCACACTTCATCCCATGCCATAAAACTGATGATGCAAACAATGTGGCTGACTTGTTCTTTAGAGAAGTAGTGCGTTTGCATGGCATGCCACGGAGCATTGTTTCAGACCGAGATACAAAGTTCTTAAGCTACTTCTGGAAGACTTTGTGGGGTAAGTTAGGTACTAAACTATTGTTTTCAACTACTTGTCATCCACAAACTGATGGGCAGACTGAGGTGGTTAATCGAACTCTTTCTACCCTTTTGCGTGCTATTATTCAAACAAATTTGAAAACATGGGAAGATTGTTTACCACATGTCGAGTTTGCATATAATAGAAGTGTTCATTCTACTACTAGCTACTCTCCATTTGAAATTGTGTATGGTTTTAATCCATTGACTCCTCTGGATTTGGTACCTATACCTGTCAATGAGTATGCCAACGTTGATGGTGAACGCAAAGCTGACATGATAAAAAAATTGCATGAGAAGGTGCGGCAACATATTGAAAAACGAACTGAGCAATAACCATCCCATGTCAACAAGGGACGAAAGAAGGTGGTGTTTGAACCTGGTGATTGGGTTTGGGTGCATATGCGCAAGGAACGATTCCCAGCACAGAGACGTTCAAAGCTACAACCTAGAGGAGATGGCCCCTTCCAAGTTCTAGCACGAATTAATGACAATGCTTATAAGTTGGAACTTCCTGGTGAGTATAATGTGAGTGCAACATTTAACGTTTCTGACCTTTCCCCTTTTGATGTAGGTGATGATTCGAGGGCGAATCCTTTTGAGGAAGGGGGGAATGATGAGAACCATGGAGATGATGGGTGGAAGGCTTCAATAGATGCAAGAAGTCCATTGCCCATTCCAGAAGGCCCAATAACACAAGCTAGAGCTTCAATGGATGCAAGAGGTCCATTACACATTCCAGAAGGCCCAATAACACGAGCTAGGGCCAAAAAGATTAAAGAAGCACTAAATGGGCTGATTCAGGACATTCAAGCCAAGCAAGCTTCAAATGGTGCGAATTCAAGTTCTAAAGAGAGCCCAGGCCTAATTAATATAATTGGACTACTTAATGGGTCAGACTAAGTGATAGCATTCACTCCTAAATAGGAGTTCATTGTATGTGCTGGAATTAGTCCGAAATTCCTCCAAAATAGGGATTTCTCCTAAATAGGAATTTTGCCTCTTTAGGATTGCTATCTAAGCCTATAAATAGGCACCCCTTGTAAGCTTTGGAAATCAGACAACTTTCAGTGAAATAGAAAGCAAGGGTTTCTCCTTCGGTTCTTTTGAGAACTAAAGAACTTATCAAGAGGTTTTCTTCTTGTGGCGTTCAAACCGACTTATCACTCCCAATTCCTTCCTCTTCTGGAGTGTGGCGTCCATATCCATCTTGAATACCCTAGGTTCGTGTTCCTTCGAATTTTGGGTCTAGGGTTTGTGTTATTAAACCCTGATTTAGCTTTCCTGGTTGTTCTTTGATTCATTGTGTGCGTTGGGAACCTAAGCCACGTCTTTTTGGGGTTTTCCGCATCACAAATACTTGCGAGAAATGCTAGAAATCATCAAAGACGCTTTGTTTAATGCAATTCAACAGATTCCTAGCCCCAAGCGAGTGTATCTGTGGTTGTGGCAGTGAATATAGTCACTGATGGGGTCATAGAAGCTCTTTTCAACATCTTCAAGTGTGAAAGGGTCATTACAACGAAAAGTAGAGCCTTGTGAGGAAGAAATGAAGACACGGACTCATTTTTGAGTAATTAAGCATCAAATACTTGTGACAATTGCTAGAAATCATCAATGACTCTTTGTTTTATGCAATTCAACAGATTACAAGTCCCAAGGGTGTATATCAGTGGTTGTGGCAGTGAATATAGTGAATGATAGGGTCATACAAGCTGTTTTGAGGATCTCTTAGTGTGAAAGAGTCATTGCAACGAAAAGTGGAGCTTTGTTAGGAGGAAATGAAGACACGGACTCATTTTTGAGTACTTAAGCAACAAATACTTGCGAGAAATGCTAGAAATCATCAAAGACACTTTGTTTAATGCAATTCAACAGATTCCTAGCCCCAACGGAGTGTATCTGTGGTTGTGGCAGTGAATATAGTCACTGATGGGGTCATAGAAGCTGTTTTCAACATCTTTAAGTGTGAAAGGGTCATTACAACGAAAAGTAGAGCCTTGTTAGGAGGAAATGCAGAGACGGACTCATTTTTGTGTAATTAAGCATCAAATACTTGTGACAATTGCTAGAAATCATCAAAGACTCATTGTTTAATGCAATTCAACAGATTCCTTGTCCCAAGGGTGTATATCTGTGGTTCTGGCAGTGAATATAGTCAATGATGGGGTCATAGAAGCTCTTTTCAACATCTTTAAGTGTGAAAGGGTCTTTACAACGAAAAGTAGAGCCTTGTGGGGGAGAAATGAAGACACGGACTCATTTTTGTGTAATTAAGCATGTACTTGGGAGAAATGCTAGAAATCATCACAGACTCTTTGTTTAATGCAATTCAACAGATTCCTTGTCCCAAGGGTGTGTATATGTGGTTGTGGCTGCGAATATAGTGAATGATAGGGTCGTACAAGCTGTTTTGAGGATCTCTAAGTGTGAAAGAGTCATTACAACGAAAAGTAGAGCCTTGTTAGGAAGAAATGAAGACACGAACTCATTTTTGAGTAATTAAGCATCAAATACTTGTGAGAAATGCTAGAAATCATCAAAGACTCTTTGTTTAATGCAATTCAACGGATTCCTAGTCCCAAGGGTGTGTATATGTGGTTCTGGCAGTGAATATAGTGAATGATAGGGTCATACAAGCCGTTTTGAGGATCTCTAAGTGTGAAAGAGTCATTACAACAAAAAGTACAGCCTTGTTAGGAAGAAATGAAGACACGGACTCATTTTCGAGTAATTAAGCATCAAATACTTGTGACAATTGCTAGAAATCATCAATGACCCTTTGTTTAATGCAACTCAACAGATTCCTAGTCCCAAGGGTGTGTATATGTGGTTGTGGCAGTGAATATAGTGAATGATAGGGTCATACAAGTTGTTTTGAGGATCTCTAAGAGTGAAAGAGTCATTACAATGAAAAGTAGAGCCTTGTTAGGAAGAAATGAAGACACGGACTCATTTTTGAGTAATTAATCATCAAATACTTGAGACAATTGCTAGAAATCATCAATGACTCTTTCTTTAATGCAATTCAACAGATTCCAAGTCCCAAGGGTGTATATCAGTGGTTGTGGCAGTGAATATAGTGAATGATAGGGTCATACAAGCTGTTTTGAGGATCCCTAAGTGTGAAAGAGTCATTGCAACGAAAAGTGGAGTTTTGTTAGGAGGAAATGAAGACACGGACTCATTTTTGGGTAATTAAGCAACAAGTACTTGTGAGAAATGCTAGAAATCATCAAAGACACTTTGTTTAATGCAATTCAACAGATTCCTAGTCCCAAGGGAGTGTATCTGTGGTTGTGGCAGTGAATATAGTCACTGATGGGGTCATAGAAGCTGTTTTCAACATCTTTAAGTGTGAAAGGGTCATTACAACGAAAAGTAGAGCCTTGTGGGGAAGAAATGAAGAGACGGACTCATTTTTGAGTAATTAAGGGTGAAATACTTGTGAGAAATGCTAGAAATCATCAAAGACTCTTTGTTTAATGCAATTCAACAGATTCCTAGTCCCAAGGGTGTGTATATGTGGTTTTGGCAGTGAATATAGTGAATGATAGGGTCATACAAGCTGTTTTGAGGACCTCTTAGCGTGAAAGAGTCATTACAACGAAAAGTAGAGCCTTGCTAGGAAGAAATGAAGACACGGACTCTTTTTTGAGTAATTAAGCATCAAATACTTGTGAGAAATGCTCGAAATCATCAAAGACACTTTGTTTAATGCAACTCAACAGATTCCTAGTCCCAAGGGAGTGTATCTGTGGTTGTGGCAGTGAATATAGTCAATGATGGGGTCATAGAAGCTGTTTTCAACATCTTTAAGTGTGAAAGGGTCATTCCAACGAAAAGTAGAGCCTTGTGAGGAAGAAATGAAGACACAGACTCATTTTTGAGTAATTAAGCATGTACTTTTGAGAAATGCTAGAAATCATCAAAGACTCTTTGTTTAATGCAATTCAACAGATTCCTAGTCCCAAGGGTGTGTATATGTGGTTTGGGCAGTGAATATAGTGAATGATAGGGTCATTCAAGCTCTTTTGAGGACCTCTTAGTGTGAAGGAGTCATTACAACGAAAAGTAGAGCCTTGCTAGGAAGAAATGAAGACACGGACTCATTTTTGAGTAATTAAGCATCAAATACTTGTGAGAAATGCTCGAAATCATCAAAGACACTTTGTTTAATGCAATTCAACAGATTCCTAGTCCCAAGGGAGTGTATCTGTGGTTGTGGCAGTGAATATAGTCAATGATGGGGTCATAGAAGCTGTTTTCAACATCTTTAAGTGTGAAAGGGTCATTACAACGAAAAGTAGAGCCTTGTGAGGAAGAAATGAAGACACAGACTCATTTTTGAGTAATTAAGCATGTACTTGTGAGAAATGCTAGAAATCATCAAAGACTCTTTGTTTAATGCAATTCAACAGATTCCTACTCCCAAGGGAGTGTATCTGTGGTTGTGGCAGTGAATATAGTCACTAATGGGGTCATAGAAGCTGTCTTCAACATCTTTAAGTGTGAAAGGGTCATTACAACGAAAAGTAGAGCCTTGTTAGGAAGAAATGAAGACACGGACTCATTTTTGAGTAATTAAGCATCAAATACTTGTGAGAAATGCTAGAAATCTTCAAAGACTCTTTGTTTCATGCAATTCAAGAGATTCCTAGTCCCAAAGGTGTGTATATGTGGTTGTGGCAGTGAATATAGTGAATGATAGGGTCATACAAGCTGTTTTGAGGATCTCTAAGTGTGAAAGAGTCATTACAACGAAAAGTAGAGGCTTGATAGGAAGAAATGAAGACACAGACTCATTTTTGAGTAATTAAGCATCAAATACTTGTGACAATTGCTAGAAATCATCAATGGCTCTTTGTTTAATGCAATTCAACAGATTCCAAGTCCCAAGGGTGTATATCAGTGGTTGTGGCAGTCAATATAGTGAATGATAGGGTCATACAAGCTGTTTTGAGGATCTCTAAGTGTGAAAGAGTCATTGCAACGAAAAGTGGAGCTTTGTTAGGAGGAAATGAAGACACAGACTCATTTTTGAGTAATTAAGCAACAAATACTTGTGAGAAATGCTAGAAATCATCAAAGACACTTTGTTTAATGCAATTCAACAGATTCCTAGTCCCAAGGGAGTGTATCTGTGGTTGTGGCAGTGAATATAGTCACTGATGGGGTCATAGAAGCTGTTTTCAACATCTTTAATTGTGAAAGGGTCATTACAACGAAAAGTAGAGCCTTGTTAGGAAGAAATGAAGACACGGACTCATTTTTGAGTAATTAAGCATCCAATACTTGTGAGAAATGCTAGAAATCATCAAAAACTCTTTGTTTAATGCAATTCAACAGATTCCTCGTCTCAAGGGTGTGTATATGTGGTTGTGGCAGTGAATATAGTGAATGATCGGGTCATACAAGTTGTTTTGAGGATCTCTAAGTGTGAAAGAGTCATTACAACGAAAAGTAGAGCCTTGTTAGGAAGAAATGAAGACACGGACTCATTTTTGAGTAATTAAGCATCAAATACTTGTGACAATTGCTAGAAATCATCAATGACTCTTTGTTTAATGCAATTCAACAGATTCCAAGTCCCAAGGGTGTATATCAGTGGTTGTGGCAGTGAATATAGTGAATGATAGGGTCATACAAGCTGTTTTGAGGATCTCTAAGTGTGAAAGAGTCATTGCAACGAAAAGTGGAGCTTTGTTAGGAGGAAATGAAGACACGGACTCATTTTTGAGTAATTAAGCAACAAATACTTGTGAGAAATGCTAGAAATCATCAAAGACACTTTGTTTAATGCAATTCAACAGATTCCTAGTCTCAAGGGAGTGTATCTGTGGTTGTGGCAGTGAATATAGTCACTGATGGGGTCATAGAAGCTGTTTTCAACATCTTTAATTGTGAAAGGGTCATTACAACGAAAAGTAGAGCCTTGTGAGGAAGAAATGAAGACACGGACTCATTTTTGAGTAATTAAGCATCGAATACTTGGGAGAAATGCTAGAAATCATCAAAAACTCTTTGTTTAATGCAATTCAACAGATTCCTAGTCCCAAGGGTGTGTATATGTGGTTGTGGCAGTGAATATAGTGAATGATAGGGTCATACAAGCCGTTTTGAGGACCTCTAAGTGTGAAAGAGTCATTACAACGAAAAGTAGAGCCTTGTTAGGAAGAAATGAAGACACGGACTCATTTTTGAGTAATTAATCATCAAATACCTGAGACAATTGCTAGAAATCATCAATGACTCTTTGTTTAATGCAATTCAACAGATTCCAAGTCCCAAGGGTGTATATCAGTGGTTGTGGCAGTGAATATAGTGAATGATAGGGTTATACAAGCTGTTTTGAGGATCCCTAAGTGTGAAAGAGTCATTGCAACGAAAAGTGGAGCTTTGTTAGGAGGAAATGAAGACACGGACTCATTTTTGAGTAATTAAGCAACAAATACTTGTGAGAAATGCTAGAAATCATCAAAGACACTTTGTTTAATGCAATTCAACAGATTCCTAGCCCCAAGGGAGTGTATCTGTGGTTGTGGCAGTGAATATAGTCACTGATGGGGTCATAGAAGCTGTTTTCAACATCTTTAAGTGTGAAAGGGTCATTACAACGAAAAGTAGAGCCTTGTTAGGAGGAAATGCAGAGACGGACTCATTTTTGAGTAATTCAGCATCAAATACTTGTGACAATTGCTAGAAATCATCAAAGACTCATTGTTTAATGCAATTCAACAGATTCCTTGTCCCAAGGGTGTATATCTGTGGTTCTGGCAGTGAATATAGTCAATGATGGGGTCATAGAAGCTGTTTTCAACATCTTTAAGTGTGAAAGGGTCTTTACAACGAAAAGTAGAGCCTTGTGGGGGAGAAATGAAGACACGGACTCATTTTTGTGTAATTAAGCATTTACTTGGGAGAAATGCTAGAAATCATCACAGAATCTTTGTTTAATGCAATTCAACAGATTCCTTGTCCCAAGGGTGTGTATATGTGGTTGTGGCTGCGAATATAGTGAATGATAGGGTCGTACAAGCTGTTTTGAGGATCTCTAAGTGTGAAAGAGTCATTACAACGAAAAGTAGAGCCTTGTTAGGAAGAAATGAAGACACGGACTCATTTTTGAGTAATTAAGCATCAAATACTTGTGAGAAATGCTAGAAATCATCAAAGACTCTTTGTTTAATGCAATTCAACAGATTCCTAGTCCCAAGGGTGTGTATATGTGGTTGTGGCAGTGNGTCCCAAGGGAGTGTATCTGTGGTTGTGGCAGTGAATATAGTCACTGATGGGGTCATAGAAGCAGTTGTTCAACAGTCTTTTAAGTGTGAAAGAGTCATGTACAAGAAAAGTAGGAGCCTTGTAGGGTATCAGAATGGAAGACAACGGACACATTTTTGAGTAATTAAGCATCAAATACTGTGTGAAAATGCCTAGAAATCAATCAAAAGACTCTTTGTTTAATGCAATTCATCAGATTCCTAGTCCCAAGGGTGTATATCTGTGGTTGTGGCGGTGAATATACTGAATGATAGGGTCCATACAAGCTGTTTTCACGATGTCTAAGTGTGAAAGAGTCCTTAACAACGAAAAGTGGAGCCTTCTTAGGAAGAAATCAAGACACGAACTCATTTTGAGTAATTCAGCTTCAAATACTTGTGAGAAATGCTAGCAATCATCAAAGACTCTTTGTTTAATGCAATTCAACAAATTCCTAGTCTCAAGGGATTGTATCTGTGGCTGTGGCAGTGAATATAGTCAATGATGGGGTCATAGAAGCTGTTTTCAATATCTTTAAGTGTGAAAGGGTCTTTACAACGAAAAGTAGAGCCTTGTGAGGAAGAAATGAAGACACGGACTCATTTTTGAGTAATTAAGCATCAAATACTTGTGAGAAATGCTAGAAATCATCAAAGACTCTTTGTTTAATGCAATTCAACAGATTCCTAGTCCCAAGGGTGTGTATATGTGGTTGTGGCAGTGAATATAGTGAATGATAGGGTCATAAAAGCTGTTTTGAGGATCTCTAAGTGTGAAAGAGTCATTACAACGAAAAGTAGAGCCTTGTTAGGAAGAAATGAAGACACGGACTCATTTTTGAGTAATTAAGCATCAAATACTTGTGACAAGTGCTAGAAATCATCAATGACTCTTTGTTTAATGCAATTCAACAGATTCCAAGTCCCAAGGGTGTATATCAGTGGTTGTGGCAGTGAATATAGTGAATGATAGGGTCATACAAGCTGTTTTGGAGATCTCTAAGTGTGAAAGAGTCATTACAACGAAGAGTAGAGCCTTGTGAGGAAGAAATGAAGACACGGACTCATTTTTGAGTAATTAAGCATCAAATACTTGTGAGAAATGCTAGAAATCATGAAAGAGTCTTTGTTTAATGCAATTCAACAGATTGGTAGACCCAAGGGTGTATCTCTGTGGTTGTGGCAGTGAATATAGTCAATGATAGGGTCATACAAGCTGTTTTGAGGATCTCTAAGTGTGAAACAGTCATTAAAACTAAAATTAGAGCCTTGTTACGAAGAAATGAAGGCACAGACTGATTTTTGAGTAATTAAGCATCAAATACTTGTGAGAAATGCTAGAAATCATCAAAGACTGTTTGTTTAATGCAATTCAACAGATTCCTAGTCCCAAGGGTGTATATCTGTGGTTCTGGCAGTGAATATAGTCAATGACGGGGTGATGGAAGCTGTTTTCAACATCTTAAAGTGTGAAAGAGTCATTACAATGAAAAGTAGAGCGTTGTTAGGAAGAAATGAAGACACGGAATCATTTTAGAGGAATTAAGCATCAAATACTTGTGAGAAATGCTAGAAATCATCATAGACTCTTTGTTTAATGCAATTCAACAGATTCCTAGTCCCAAGGGTGTATATCTGTGGTTGTGGCCGTGAATATAGTGAATGATCGGGTCATACAAGCTTTTTTGAGGATCGCTATGTGTGAAAGAGTCATTACAACGAAAAGTAGAGCCTTGTTGGGAAGAAATGAAGACATGGACTCACTTTTGAGTAATTAAGCATCAAATACGTGTGAGAAATGCTAGAAATCATCAAAGACTCTTTGTTTAATGCAATTCAACAGATTCCTAGTCCCAAGGGTGTGTATATGTGGTTGTGGCAGTGAATATAGTGAATGATAGGGTCATACAAGCTGTTTTGAGGATCTCTAGGTGTGAAAGAGTCATTACAACGTAAACTAGAGCCTTGTTAGGAAGAAATGAAGACACGGACTCATTTTTGAGTAATTAAGCATCAAATACATTTGAGAAATGCTAGAAATCATCAAAGACTCTTTGTTTAATGCAATTCAACAGATTCTTAGTCCCAAGGGTGTATATCTGTGGTTGTGGCAGTGAATATAGTCAATGATGGGTTCATAGAAGCTGTTTTCAACATCTTTAAGTGTAAAACAGTCATTACAACGAAAAGTGGAGCCTTGTTAGGAAGACATGAAGACACGGACTCATTTTTGAGTAATTAAGCATCAAATACTTGTGAGAAATGCTAGAAATCATCAAAGACTCTTTGTTTAATGCAATTCAACAGATTCCTAGTCTCAAGGGTGTATATCTGTGGTTGTGGCAGTGAATATAGTGAATGATAGGGTCATACAAGCTGTTTTGAGGGTCTCTAAGTGTGAAAGAGTCATTGCGACGAAAAGTGGAGCCTTGTTAGGAGGAAATGAAGACACGGACTTATTTTTGAGTAATTAAGCATCAAATACTTGTGAGAAATGCTAGAAATCATCAAAGACACTTTGTTTAATGCAATTCAACAGAGTCCCAGTCCCAAGGGAGTGTATCTGTGGTTGTGGCAGTGAATATAGTCACTGATGGGGTCATAGAAGCAGTTTTCAACATCTTTAAGTGTGAAAGAGTCATTACAACGAAAAGTAGAGCCTTGTTAGGTAGAAATGAAGACACGGACACATTTTTGAGTAATTAAGCATCAAATACTTGTGAAAAATGCTAGAAATCATCAAAGACTCTTTGTTTAATGCAATTCATCAGATTCCTAGTCCCAAGGGTGTATATCTGTGGTTGTGGCGGTGAATATACTGAATGATAGGGTCATACAAGCTGTTTCCACGATGTCTAAGTGTGAAAGAGTCCTTACAACGAAAAGTGGAGCCTTGTTAGGAAGAAATCAAGACACGAACTCATTTTTGAGTAATTAAGCTTCAAATACTTGTGAGAAATGCTAGAAATCATCAAAGACTCTTTGTTTAATGCAATTCAACAAATTCCTAGTCTCAAGGGATTGTATCTGTGGCTGTGGCAGTGAATATAGTCAATGATGGGGTCATAGAAGCTGTTTTCAATATCTTTAAGTGTGAAAGGGTCTTTACAACGAAAAGTAGAGCCTTGTGAGGAAGAAATGAAGACACGGACTCATTTTTGAGTAATTAAGCATCAAATACTTGTGAGAAATGCTAGAAATCATCAAAGACTCTTTGTTTAATGCAATTCAACAGATTCCTAGTCCCAAGGGTGTGTATATGTGGTTGTGGCAGTGAATATAGTGAATGATAGGGTCATAAAAGCTGTTTTGAGGATCTCTAAGTGTGAAAGAGTCATTACAACGAAAAGTAGAGCCTTGTTAGGAAGAAATGAAGACACGGACTCATTTTTGAGTAATTAAGCATCAAATACTTGTGACAAGTGCTAGAAATCATCAATGACTCTTTGTTTAATGCAATTCAACAGATTCCAAGTCCCAAGGGTGTATATCAGTGGTTGTGGCAGTGAATATAGTGAATGATAGGGTCATACAAGCTGTTTTGGAGATCTCTAAGTGTGAAAGAGTCATTACAACGAAGAGTAGAGCCTTGTGAGGAAGAAATGAAGACACGGACTCATTTTTGAGTAATTAAGCATCAAATACTTGTGAGAAATGCTAGAAATCATGAAAGAGTCTTTGTTTAATGCAATTCAACAGATTGGTAGACCCAAGGGTGTATCTCTGTGGTTGTGGCAGTGAATATAGTCAATGATAGGGTCATACAAGCTGTTTTGAGGATCTCTAAGTGTGAAACAGTCATTAAAACTAAAATTAGAGCCTTGTTACGAAGAAATGAAGGCACAGACTGATTTTTGAGTAATTAAGCATCAAATACTTGTGAGAAATGCTAGAAATCATCAAAGACTGTTTGATTAATGCAATTCAACAGATTCCTAGTCCCAAGGGTGTATATCTGTGGTTCTGGCAGTGAATATAGTCAATGACGGGGTGATGGAAGCTGTTTTCAACATCTTAAAGTGTGAAAGAGTCATTACAATGAAAAGTAGAGCGTTGTTAGGAAGAAATGAAGACACGGAATCATTTTAGAGTAATTAAGCATCAAATACTTGTGAGAAATGCTAGAAATCATCATAGACTCTTTGTTTAATGCAATTCAACAGATTCCTAGTCCCAAGGGTGTATATCTGTGGTTGTGGATGTGAATATAGTGAATGATCGGGTCATACAAGCTTTTTTGAGGATCGCTATGTGTGAAAGAGTCATTACAACGAAAAGTAGAGCCTTGTTGGGAAGAAATGAAGACACGGACTCATTTTTGAGTAATTAAGCATCAAATACTTGTGAGAAATGCTAGAAATCATCAAAGACTCTTTGTTTAATGCAATTCAACAGATTCCTAGTCCCAAGGGTGTGTATATGTGGTTGTGGCAGTGAATATAGTGAATGATAGGGTCATACAAGCTGTTTTGAGGATCTCTAGGTGTGAAAGAGTCATTACAAGGTAAACTAGAGCCTTGTTAGGAAGAAATGAAGACACGGACTCATTTTTGAGTAATTAAGCATCAAATACTTTTGAGAAATGCTAGAAATCATCAAAGACTCTTCGTTTAATGCAATTCAACAGATTCCTAGTCCCAAGGGGGTATATCTGTGGTTGTGGCAGTGAATATAGTCAATGATGGGGTCATAGAAGCTGTTTTCAACATCTTTAAGTGTAAAACAGTCATTACAACGAAAAGTGGAGCCTTGTTAGGAAGACATGAAGACACGGACTCATTTTTGAGTAATTAAGCATCAAATACCTGTGAGAAATGCTAGAAATCATCAAAGACTCTTTGTTTAATGCAATTCAACAGATTCCTAGTCCCAAGGGTGTGTATATGTGGTTGTGGCAGTGAATATAGTGAATGATAGGGTCATACAAGCTGTTTTGTGGATCTCTAAGTGTGAAAGAGTCATTACAACGAAAAGTAGAGCCTTGTTAGTAGGAAATGAAGACACGGACTCATTTTTGAGTAATTAAGCAACAAATACTTGTGAGAAATGCTAGAAATCATCAAAGACACTTTGTTTAATGCAATTCAACAGATTCCTAGTCCCAAGTGATGCGGAAAACCCCAAAAAGACGTGGCTTAGGGACCCAACGCACACAATGAATCAAAGAACAACCAGGAAAGCTAAATCAGGGTTTAATAACACAAACCCTAGACCCAAAATTCGAAGGAACACGAACCTAGGGTATTCAAGATGGATATGGACGCCACACTCCAGAAGAGGAAGGAATTGGGAGTGATAAGTCGGTTTGAACGCCACAAGAAGAAAACCTCTTGATAAGTTCTTTAGTTCTCAAAAGAACCGAAGGAGAAACCCTTGCTTTCTATTTCACTGAAAGTTGTCTTATATCTTGATTGTCTGATCTCCAAAGCTTACAAGGGGGTGCTTATTTATAGGCTAAGATAGCAATCCTAAAGAGGTATAAATTCCTAGTTAGGACAATTCCTTATTTAGGTGGAATTCCTATTTAGGTACAAATTCTTATATGGAAAATAAACTCCTAATTTGGAGTGACTACTATTATTAGTCCTAACGCTTTAATTACTCTAATGATATTAATATGGCCTGGACTCTCTTCCAAGTGTAAATTCGCACCATTTGAAGTTGGGTTGGCCTAAGCGTCCTGAATCAGCCCATTCGGTGCTTCTTTAATCTTTCTGGCCCTAGCTCGTGTTATTGGGCCTTCTGGAATGTGTAATGGACCTCTTGCATCCATTGAAGCCTTCCACCCTTCATGTCTACGGTTCTCATCACTGAAAGATCTTTAAAACTGCTTGTGTGACCCTATCATTCACTACATTCACTGCCACAACTGCAGATATACACCCTTGGGACTAGGAATCTGTTGAATTGGATTAAACACAGAGTCTTTGATGATTTCTAGCTTTTCTCGCAAGTTTTTGATGCTTAATTACTCAAAAATGAGTCCGTGTCTTCATTTCCCCCAAACAAGGCTCTGCTTCTCGTTGTAATGACTCTTTCCCACTTAAAGATGCTGAAAACAGCTTCTATGACCCCATCATTGACTATATTCACTGCCACAACCACATATACAAACCCTTGGGACTAGGAATCTGTTGAATTGCAATAAACAAAGAGTCATTGATGATTTCTAGCTTTTCTCACAAGTATTTGATGCTTAATTACTCAAAAATGAGTCCGTGTCTTCATTTCTTCCTAACAAGGCTCCACTTTTCGTTGCAATGTCTCTTTCACACTTAAAGATCTTCCAAACAGCTTGTATGACCCTATCATTCACTATATTCACAGCCACAACCACTGATATACACCCTTCGGACTAGGAATCTGTTGTATTGCATTAAACAATGCTTTCTAGCATTTCTCACAAGTATTTGATGCTTAATTACTCAAAAATGAGTCCGTGTCTTCATTTCTTCCTAACAGAGCTCTACTTTTCGTTGTAATGACTCTTTGAGACTTCAAGATGTTGAGAACTGCTTCTATGACCCCATCATTGACTATATTCACTGCCACAACCACATATACAGACCCTTGGGACTTGGAATCTGTTGAATTGCATTAAACAAAGAGTCTTTGATGATTTCCAGCATTTCTCACAAGGATTTGACGCTTAATTACTCAAAAATGAGTCTGTGTCTTCATTTCTTCCTAACAAGGCTCCACTTTTCGTTGTAATGTCTCTTTCACACTTAAAGATCTTCAAAACAGAATGTATGACCCTATCATTCACTATATTCACAGCCACAACCACAGATATACACCCTTGGGACTAGGAATCTGTTGAATTGCATTAAGCAAAGGGTCTTTGATGATTTCTAGCATTTCTCACAAGTATTTGATGCTTAATTACTCAAAAATGGGTCCGTGTCTTCATTTCTCCCTCACAAGGCTCTGCTTCTCGTTGTAATGACTCTTTCACACTTAAAGATGATGAAAACAGCTTCTATGACCCCATCATTGACTATATTGACTGCCACAACCACAGACACACTCCCTTGGGACTAGGAATCTGTTGAATTGCATTAAACAAACAGTCTTTGATGATTTCTAGCATTTCTCACAAGTATTTGTTGCTTAATTATTCAAAAATCAGTCCGTGTCTTCATTTCCTCCTAACAAAGCTCCACTTTTCGTTGTGATGACTCTTTCACACTTAAAGATGTTGAAAACAGCTTCTATGTCCCCATCATTGACTATATTCACTGCCAGAACCACAGATATACACCCTTGGGACAAGGAATCTGTTGAATTGCAGTAAACAAAGAGTCTTTGTTGATTTCTAGCATTTCTCACAAGTATTTGATGCTTAATTACTCAAAAATGAGTCAGTGTCTTCATTTCTTCCTAACAAGGCTCCACTTCTCGTTGTAATGTCTCGTCCACACTGAAAGATCTTCAAAACAGCTTGTGTGACCCTATCATTCACTACATTCACTGCCACAACCGCAGAGATACACCCTTGGGACTAGGAATCTGTTGAATTGCATTAAACAAAGAGTCTTTGATGATTTCTAGCTTTTCTCACAAGTATTTGATGCTTAATTACTCAAAAATGAGTGCGTGTCTTCATTTCCCCCAAACAAGGCTCTGCTTCTCATTGTAATGACTCTTTCACACTTAAACATGCTGAAAACAGCTTCTATGACCCCATCATTGACTATATTCACTGCCACAACCACATATACAAACCCTTCGGACTAGGAATCTGTTGAATTGCATTAAACAAAGAGTCTTTGACGATTTCTAGCATTTCTCACAAGTATTTGACGCTTAATTACTCAAAAATGAGTCCGTGTCTTCATTTCTTCTTAACAAGGCTCTACTTTTCGTTGTAATGTCTCTTTCACGCTTAAAGAACTTCAAAACACCTTCTATGACCCTATCATTCACCATATTCACTGCCACAACCACAGATATACACCCTTGGGACTAGGAATCTATTGAATTGTTTTAAACAAAGAGTCGTTGATGATTTATAGCATTTCTCACAAGTATTTGATGCTTAATTACTCAAAAATGAGTCCGTGTCTTCATTTCTTCCTAACAAAGCTCTACTTTTCGTTGTAATGACTCTTTCAGACTTCAAGATGTTGAAAACAGCTTCTATGACCCCATCAGTGACTATATTCACTGCCACAACCACATATACACACCCTTGGGACTAGGAATCTGTTGAATTGCATTAAACAAAGAGTCTTTGATGATTTCTAGCATTTCTCACAAGTATTTGATGCTTAATTACTCAAAAATGAGTCCGTGTCTTCATTTCTTCCTAACAAGGCTCTACTTTTCGTTGTAATGACTCTTTCACACTTAGAGATCCTCAAAACAGCTTGTACGACCCTATCATTCACTATATTCGCAGCCACAACCACATATACACACCCTTGGGACAAGGAATCTGTTGAATTGCATTAAACAAAGATTCTGTGATGATTTCTAGCATTTCTCCCAAGTAAATGCTTAATTACACAAAAATGAGTCCGTGTCTTCATTTCTCCCCCACAAGGCTCTACTTTTCGTTGTAAAGACCCTTTCACACTTAAAGATGTTGAAAACAGCTTCTATGACCCCATCATTGACTATATTCACTGCCAGAACCACAGATATACACCCTTGGGACAAGGAATCTGTTGAATTGCATTAAACAATGAGTCTTTGATGATTTCTAGCAATTGTCACAAGTATTTGATGCTTAATTACTCAAAAATGAGTCCGTCTCTGCATTTCCTCCTAACAAGGCTCTACTTTTCGTTGTAATGACCCTTTCACACTTAAAGATGTTGAAAACAGCTTCTATGACCCCATCAGTGACTATATTCACTGCCACAACCACAGATACACTCCCTTGGGGCTAGGAATCTGTTGAATTGCATTAAACAAAGTGTCTTTGATGATTTCTAGCATTTCTCACAAGTATTTGTTGCTTAATTACTCAAAAATGAGTCCGTGTCTTCATTTCCTCCTAACAAAGCTCCACTTTTCGTTGCAATGACTCTTTCACACTTAGGGATCCTCAAAACAGCTTGTATAACCCTATCATTCACTATATTCACTGCCACAACCACTGATATACACCCTTGGGACTTGGAATCTGTTGAATTGCATTAAACAAAGAGTCATTGATGATTTCTAGCAATTGTCTCAGGTATTTGATGATTAATTACTCAAAAATGAGTCCGTGTCTTCATTTCTTCCTAACAAGGCTCTACTTTTCGTTGTAATGACTCTTTCACACTTAGAGATCCTCAAAACGGCTTGTATGACCCTATCATTCACTATATTCACTGCCACAACCACATATACACACCCTTGGGACTAGGAATCTGTTGAATTGCATTAAACAAAGAGTTTTTGATGATTTCTAGCATTTCTCCCAAGTATTCGATGCTTAATTACTCAAAAATGAGTCCGTGTCTTCATTTCTTCCTCACAAGGCTCTACTTTTCGTTGTAATGACCCTTTCACAATTAAAGATGTTGAAAACAGCTTCTATGACCCCATCAGTGACTATATTCACTGCCACAACCACAGATACACTCCCTTGAGACTAGGAATCTGTTGAATTGCATTAAACAAAGTGTCTTTGATGATTTCTAGCATTTCTCACAAGTATTTGTTGCTTAATTACTCAAAAATGAGTCCGTGTCTTCATTTCCTCCTAACAAAGCTCCACTTTTCGTTGCAATGACTCTTTCACACTTAGAGATCCTCAAAACAGCTTGTATGACCCTATCATTCACTATATTCACTGCCACAACCACTGATATACACCCTTGGGACTTGGAATCTGTTGAATTGCATTAAACAAAGAGTCATTGATGATTTCTAGCAATTGTCACAAGTATTTGATGCTTAATTACTCAAAAATGAGTCCGTGTCTTCATTTCTTCCTAACAAGGCTCTACTTTTCGTTGTAATGACTCTTTCACACTTAGAGATCCTCAAAACAACTTGTATGACCCGATCATTCACTATATTCACTGCCACAACCACATATACACACCCTTGAGACGAGGAATCTGTTGAATTGCATTAAACAAAGAGTTTTTGATGATTTCTAGCATTTCTCACAAGTATTTGATGCTTAATTACTGAAAAATGAGTCCGTGTCTTCATTTCTTCCTAACAAGGCTCTACTTTTCGTTGTAATGACCCTTTCACAATTAAAGATGTTGAAAACAGCTTCTATGACCCCATCAGTGACTATATTCACTGCCACAACCACAGATACACTCCCTTGGGACTAGGAATCTGTTGAATTGCATTAAACAAAGTGTCTTTGATGATTTCCAGCATTTCTCACAAGTATTTGTTGCTTAATTACTCAAAAATGAGTCCGTGTCTTCATTTCCTCCTAACAAAGCTCCACTTTTCGTTGCAATGACTCTTTCACACATAGAGATCCTCAAAACAGCTTGTATGGCCCTATCATTCACTATATTCGCTGCCACAACCACATATACACACCCTTGGGACTAGGAATCTGTTGAATTGCATTAAACAAAGAGTCTTTGATGATTTCTAGCATTTCTCACAAGTATTTGAGGCTTAATTACTCAAAAATGAGTCTGTGTCTTCGTTTCTTCCTAACAAGGCTCCACTTTTCGTTGTAATGTCTCTTTCACACTTAAAGATGTTGAAAACAGATTGTATGACCCTATCATTCCCTATATTCACTGCCACAACCACAGATATACACCCTTGGGACTAGCAATCTGTTGAATTCCGTTACACGAAGAGTCTTTGATGATTTCTAGCATTTCTCACAAGTATTTGATGCTTAATGACTCAAAAATGAGTCCGTGTCTTCATTTCTTCCTAACAAGGCTCTACTTTTCGTTGTAATGACTCTTTCACACTTAAAGATGTTGAAAACAGCTTCTATGACCCGATCATTTACTATATTCACTGCAACAACCACATATACACACCCTTGGGACTAGGAATCTGTCGAATTGCATTAAACAAAGAGCCTTTCATGATTTCTAGCTTTTCTCACAAGTTTTTTTCGCTTAATTACTCAAAAATGAGTCCGTGTCTTCATTTCTTCCTAACAAGGCTCCACCTTTCATTGTAATGACTCTTTCACACTTAAAGATCTTCAAAACAGCTTTTATGACCCTATAATTCACTATATCCACGGCCACAACCACAGATATACACCCTTGGGACTAGGAATCTGTTGAATTGCATTAAACAAAGAGTCTTTGATGATTTCTAGCATTTCTCACAAGTTTTTGATGCTTAATTACTCAAAAATGAGTCCGTGTCTTCGTTTCTTCCTAACAAGGCTCCACTTTTCGCCGTAATGACTCTTTCACACTTAAAGATGTTGAAAACAGATTGTATGACCCTATCATTCACTATATTGACTGCCACAACCACAGATATACACCCTTGGGACTAGCAGTCTGTTGAATTGCATTAAACAAAGAGTCTTTGATGATTTCTAGCATTTCTCACAAGTATGTGATGCTTAATTACTCAAAAATGAGTCCGTGTCTTCATTTGATCCTAACAAGGCTCTACTTTTCGTTGTAATGACTCTTTGACAATTAAAGATGTTGAAAACAGCCTCTATGACCTGATCATTTACTATATTCACTGCAACAACCACATATACACACCCTTGGGACTAGGAATTTGTTGAATTGCATTAAACAAAGAGTCTTTGATGATTTCTAGCATATCTCACAAGTATTTGATGCTTAATTACTCAAAAATGAGTCCGTGTCTTCATGTCTTCCTAACAAGGCTCTACTTTTCGTTGTACTGAGTCTTTCACACTTGAAGATGTTGAAAACAGCTTCTATGACCCCATCATTGACTATATTCAGTGCCACAACCACAGATATACCCCCTTGGGACTAGGAATCTGTTGAATTGCATTAAACAAAGAGTCTTTGATGATTTCTAGCTTTTCTCACAAGTATTTGTCGCTTAATTACTCAAAAATGAGTCCATGTCTTCCTTTCTTCCTAACAAGGCTCCACCTTTCGTTGTAATGACTCTGGCACACTTAAAGATCTTCAAAACAGCTTTTATGACCCTATAATTCACTATATTCACGGCCACAACCGCAGATATACACCCTTGGGGCCAGGAATCTGTTGAATTGCATTAAACAAAGAGTCTTTGATGATTTCTAGCATTTCTCACAAGAATTTGATGGTTGATTACTCAAAAATGAGTCCGTGCCTTCATTTCTTCCTAACAAGGCTCTACTTTTCATTGTAATGACTCTTTCACACGTAAAGATGTTGAAAACAGCTTCTATTATCCCGTCATTGACTCTATTCACTGCCACAACCACAGACACACTCCCTTGGGACTAGGAATCGGTTGAATTGCATGAAACAAAGAGTCTTTGATGATTTCTAGCATTTGTCACAAGTATTTGATGCTTAATTACTCGAAAATGAGTCCGTGTCTTCATTTCTTCCTAACAAGGCTCCACCTTTCGTTGTAATGACTCTTTCACACTTAAAGATCCTCAAAACAGCTTCTATTACCCCGTCATTGACTATATTCACTGCCACAACCACAGACACACTCCCTTGGGACTAGGAATCTGTTGAATTGCATGAAACAAAGAGTCTTTGATGATTTCTAGCATTTGTCACATGTATTTGATGCTCAATTACTCAAAAATGAGTCCGTGTCTTCATTTCTTCCTAACAAGGCTCCACCTCTCGTTGTAATGACTCTTTCACACTTAAAGATCCTCAAAACAGCATTTATGACCCTATAATTCACGATATTCACGGCCTCAACCACAGATATACACCCTTGGGATTAGGAATCTGTTGAATTGCATTAAATGAAGAGCCTTTGATGATTTCCAGCATTTCTCACAAGTATTTTTCGCTTAATTACTCAAAAATGAGTCCGTGTCTTCATTTCTTCCTAACAAGGCTCCACTTTCCGTTGTAATGTCTTTTTCACACTTAAAGATCTTCAAAACAGCTTGCATGACCCTATCATTCACTATATTCACAGCCACAACTACAGATATACTCCCTTGGGACTAGCAATCTGTTGAAATGCATTAAACAAAGAGTCTTTGATGATTTCTAGCATTTCTCACAAGTATTTGATGCCTAATTACTCAAAAATGAGTCTGTGTCTTCATTTCATCCTAACAAAGCTCTACTTTTCGTTGTAACGACTCTTCCACAATTAAAGATGTTGAAAACAGTTTCTATGACCCCATTATTGACTATATTCACTGCCACAACCACAGATATACACCCTAGGGACTAGGAATCTGTTGAATTGCCTAAAGCAAAGATTCTTTGATGATTTCTAGCATTTCTCACAAGTATTTGATGCTTAATTACTCAAAAATGAGTCCGTGTCTTCATTTCCTCCAAACAAGGCTCCACTTTTCGTTGTAATGACTCTTTCACACTTAAAGATGTTGAAAACAGATTGTATGACCCTATCATTCACTATATTCACTGCCACAACCACAGATATGCACCCTTGGGAGTAGGAATCTGTTGAGTTGCATTAAACAAATAGTCTTTGTCGATTTCTAGCATTTCTCACAAGTATTTGATACTTAATTACTCAAAAATGAGTCAGTGTCTTCTTTTCTTCCTAACAAAGCTCCACTTCTCGTTGTAATGTCTCTTCCGCACTGAAAGATCTCCAAAACAGCTTGTGTGACCCAATCATTCACTATATTCACGGCCACAACTACAGATATACACCCTTGGGACTAGGAATCTGTTGAATTGCCATTAAACAAAGAGTCTTTGATGATTTTCTAGCATTTCTCACAAGTATTTGATGCTTAATTACTCAAAAATGAGTCCGTGTCTTCATTTCTTCCTAACAAGGCTCTACTTTTCGTTGTAATGACTCTTTCACACTTAAAGATGTTGAAAACAGCTTCTATGACCCATCAGTGACTATATTCACTGCCACCAACCACAGATACACTCCCTTTGGGACTAGGAATTGTTGAATTGCCCATTAAACAAAGAGCTTTGATGATTTCTAGCATTTGTCAACGGAGTATATTTGATGCTTAATTACCAAAAATTGGATTCCGTGTCTTCATTCTTCCCTAACAAGGCTCTACGTTTTCGTTGTAATGACTCTTTCACTACTTAAGACATCCTGAAACAAACTTCTATGACCCTATCATTACTATATTCACTGCCACACACAGATACACCCTTGGGACTAGGAATCTTTGAATTGCATTAAACAAAGAGTCTTGATGATTTCTAGCATTTCTCACAGTATTTGATGCTTAATTACTCAAAATGAGTCCCTGTCTTCCTTTCCTTCCTAACAGGCTCCACTTTTCGTTGTAATGACTCTTTCACCACTTAAGATGTTGAAAACAGCTTCTATGACCCATCATTGACTATATTCACTGCCACAACCACAGATACACACCCTTGGGACTAGGAATCTGTTGAATTGCATTAAACAAAGAGTCTTTGATGATTTCTAGCATTTCTCACAAGTATTTGATGCTTAATTACTCAAAAATGAGTCCCGTGTCTTCATTTCTTCCTAACAAGGCTCTACTTTTCGTTGTAATGACTCTTCACACTTAAAGATTGAAAACAGCTTCTATGACCCCATCATTGACTATATTCACTGCCACAACCACAGATACACACCCTTGGGACTAGGAATCTGTTGAATTGCATTAAACAAAGAGTCTTTGATGATTTCTAGCATTTCTCACAAGTATTTGATGCTTATTACTCAAAATGAGTCCGTGTCTTCATTTCTTCCTAACAAGGCTCTACTTTTCGTTGTAATGACTCTTTCACACTTAAAGATCTTCAAAACAGCTTGTATGACCCTATCATTCACTATATTCACAGCCACAACCACAGATACACCCTTGGGATAGGAATCTGTTGAATTGCATTAAACAAAGAGTCTTTGATGATTTCTAGCATTTCTCACAGTATTTGATGCTTATTACTCAAAAATGAGTCCGTGTCTTCCTTTCTTCCTAACAAGGCTCTACTTTTCGTTGTAATGACTCTTTCACACTTAAAGATGTTGAAAACAGCTTCTATGACCCCATCATTGACTATATTCACTGCCACAACCACAGATACACACCCTTGGGACTAGGAATCTGTTGAATTGCATTAAACAAAGAGTCTTTGATGATTTCTAGCATTTCTCACAAGTATTTGATGCTTAATGACCAAAAATGATCCCGTCTTCATTTCTTCCCAACAAGGCTCCACTTTTTCGTTGTAATGACTCTTTCAACATTAAAGATGTTGAAAACAGCTCTATGACCCCATCATTGACTATATTCACTGCCACAAACCACAGATACACACCCTTGGGACTAGGAATCTGTTGAATTGCATTAAACAAAGAGTCCTTTGATGATTTCTAGCATTTCTCACAAGTATTTGATGCTTAATTACTCAAAAATGAGTCCGTGTCTTCATTTCTTCCTAACAAGGCCTCCACTTTTCGTTGTAATGACCCTTTCACACTTAAAGATGTTGAAAACAGCTTCTATGACCCCATCATTCACTATATTCACTGCCACAACACAGATAACACTCCCTTGGGACTAGGAATCTGTTGAATTGCATTAAACAAAGAGTCTTTGATGATTTCTAGCATTTCTCACAAGTATTGATGCTTAATTACTCAAAAATGAGTCCGTGTCTTCATTTCTTCCTAACAGGCTCTACTTTTCGTTGTAATGACTCTTTCACACTTAAAGATGTTGAAAACAGCTTCTATGACCCATCATTGACTATATTCACTGCCACAACCACAGATACACTCCCTTGGGACTAGGAATCTGTTGAATTGCATTAAACAAAGAGTCTTTGATGATTTCTAGCATTTCTCACAAGTATTTGATGCTTAATTACTCAAAAATGAGTCCGTGTCTTCATTTCTTCCTAACAAGGCTCCACTTTTCGTTGTAATGACTCTTTCACACTTAAAGATCTTCAAAACAGCTTGTATGACCCCATCATTCACTATATTCACTGCCACAACCACAGATAACACCCTTGGGACTAGGAATCTGTTGAATTGCATTAAACAAGAGTCTTTGATGATTTCTAGCATTTCTCACAAGTATTTGATGCTTAATTACTCAAAAATGAGTCCGTGTCTTCATTTCTTCCTAACAAGGCTCCACTTTTCGTTGTAATGACTCTTTCACACTTAAAGATGTTGAAAACAGCTTCTATGACCCCATCATTGACTATATTCACTGCCACAACCACAGATACACACCCTTGGGACTAGGAATCTGTTGAATTGCATTAAACAAAGAGTCTTTGATGATTTCTAGCATTTCTCACAAGTATTTGATGCTTAATTACTCAAAAATGAGTCCGTGTCTTCATTTCTTCCTAACAAGGCTCTACTTTTCGTTGTAATGACTCTTTCACACTTAAAGATGTTGAAAACAGCTTCTATGACCCCATCATTCACTATATTCACTGCCACAACCACAGATACACTCCCTTGGGACTAGGAATCTGTTGAATTGCATTAAACAAAGAGTCTTTGATGATTTCTAGCATTTCTCACAAGTATTTGATGCTTAATTACTCAAAAATGAGTCCTGTCTTCATTTCTTCCCAACAAGGCTCCACTTTTCGTTGTAATGACTCTTTCACACTTAAAGATGTTGAAAACAGCTTCTATGACCCCATCATTGACTATATTCACTGCCACAACCACAGATACACACCCTTGGGGACTAGGAATCTGTTGAATTGCATTAAACAAAGAGTCTTTGATGATTTCTAGCATTTCTCACAAGTATTTGATGCTTAATTACTCAAAAATGAGTCCGTGTCTTCATTTCTTCCTAAACAAGGCTCTACTTTTCGTTGTAATGACTCTTTCACACTTAAAGATGTTGAAAACAGCTTCTATGACCCATCATTCACTATATTCACTGCCACAACCACAGATACACACCCTTGGGACTAGGAATCTGTTGAATTGCATTAAACAAAGAGTCTTTGATGATTTCTAGCATTTCTCACAAGTATTTGATGCTTAATTACTCAAAAATGAGTCCGTGTCTTCATTTCTTCCCAACAAGGCTCCACTTTTCGTTGTAATGACTCTTTCACACTTAAAGATGTTGAAAACAGCTTCTATGACCCCATCATTGACTATATTCACTGCCACAACCACAGATACACACCCTTGGGACTAGGAATCTGTTGAATTGCATTAAACAAAGAGTCTTTGATGATTTCTAGCATTTCTCACAAGTATTTGATGCTTAATTACTCAAAAATGAGTCCGTGTCTTCATTTCTTCCTAACAAGGCTCTACTTTTCGTTGTAATGACTCTTTCACACTTAAAGATGTTGAAAACAGCTTCTATGACCCCATCATTGACTATATTCACTGCCACAACCACAGATACACTCCCTTGGGACTAGGAATCTGTTGAATTGCATTAAACAAAGAGTCTTTGATGATTTCTAGCATTTCTCACAAGTATTTGATGCTTAATTACTCAAAAATGAGTCCCTGTCTTCATTTCTTCCCAACAAGGCTCCACTTTTCGTTGTAATGACTCTTTCACACTTAAAGATGTTGAAAACAGCTTCTATGACCCCATCATTGACTATATTCACTGCCACAACCACAGATACACACCCTTGGGACTAGGAATCTGTTGAATTGCATTAAACAAAGAGTCTTTGATGATTTCTAGCATTTCTCACAAGTATTTGATGCTTAATTACTCAAAATGAGTCCGTGTCTTCATTTCTTCCTAACAAGGCTCCACTTTTCGTTGTAATGACTCTTTCACACTTAAAGATGTTGAAAACAGCTTCTATGACCCCATCATTGACTATATTCACTGCCACAACCACAGATACACACCCTTGGGACTAGGAATCTGTTGAATTGCATTAAACAAAGAGTCTTTGATGATTTCTAGCATTTCTCACAAGTATTTGATGCTTAATTACTCAAAAATGAGTCCGTGTCTTCATTTCTTCCAACAAGGCTCCACTTTTCGTTGTAATGACTCTTTCACACTTAAAGATGTTGAAAACAGCTTCTATGACCCCATCATTGACTATATTCACTGCCACAACCACAGATACACACCCTTGGGACTAGGAATCTGTTGAATTGCATTAAACAAAGAGTCTTTGATGATTTCTAGCATTTCTCACAAGTATTTGATGCTTAATTACTCAAAAATGAGTCCTGTCTTCATTTCTTCCTAACAAGGCTCCACTTTTCGTTGTAATGACTCTTTCACACTTAAAGATGTTGAAAACAGCTTCTATGACCCCATCATTGACTATATTCACTGCCACAACCACAGATACACACCCTTGGGACTAGGAATCTGTTGAATTGCATTAAACAAAGAGTCTTTGATGATTTCTAGCATTTCTCACAAGTATTTGATGCTTAATTACTCAAAAATGAGTCCGTGTCTTCATTTCTTCCTAACAAGGCTCCACTTTTCGTTGTAATGACTCTTTCACACTTAAAGATGTTGAAAACAGCTTCTATGACCCCATCATTGACTATATTCACTGCCACAACCACAGATACACACCCTTGGGACTAGGAATCTGTTGAATTGCATTAAACAAAGAGTCTTTGATGATTTCTAGCATTTCTCACAAGTATTTGATGCTTAATTACTCAAAAATGAGTCCGTGTCTTCATTTCTTCCAACAAGGCTCCACTTTTCGTTGTAATGACTCTTTCACACTTAAAGATGTTGAAAACAGCTTCTATGACCCCATCATTGACTATATTCACTGCCACAACCACAGATACACACCCTTGGGACTAGGAATCTGTTGAATTGCATTAAACAAAGAGTCTTTGATGATTTCTAGCATTTCTCACAAGTATTTGATGCTTAATTACTCAAAAATGAGTCCGTGTCTTCATTTCTTCCTAACAAGGCTCTACTTTTCGTTGTAATGACTCTTTCACACTTAAAGATGTTGAAAACAGCTTCTATGACCCCATCATTGACTATATTCACTGCCACAACCACAGATACACTCCCTTGGGACTAGGAATCTGTTGAATTGCATTAAACAAAGAGTCTTTGATGATTTCTAGCATTTCTCACAAGTATTTGATGCTTAATTACTCAAAAATGAGTCCCTGTCTTCATTTCTTCCCAACAAGGCTCCACTTTTCGTTGTAATGACTCTTTCACACTTAAAGATCTTGAAAACAGCTTCTATGACCCCATCATTGACTATATTCACTGCCACAACCACAGATACACACCCTTGGGACTAGGAATCTGTTGAATTGCATTAAACAAAGAGTCTTTGATGATTTCTAGCATTTCTCACAAGTATTTGATGCTTAATTACTCAAAAATGAGTCCGTGTCTTCATTTCTTCCTAACAAGGCTCCACTTTTCGTTGTAATGACTCTTTCACACTTAAAGATGTTGAAAACAGCTTCTATGACCCCATCATTGACTATATTCACTGCCACAACCACAGATACACACCCTTGGGACTAGGAATCTGTTGAATTGCATTAAACAAAGAGTCTTTGATGATTTCTAGCATTTCTCACAAGTATTTGATGCTTAATTACTCAAAAATGAGTCCGTGTCTTCATTTCTTCCAACAAGGCTCCACTTTTCGTTGTAATGACTCTTTCACACTTAAAGATGTTGAAAACAGCTTCTATGACCCATCATTGACTATATTCACTGCCACAACCACAGATACACACCCTTGGGACTAGGAATCTGTTGAATTGCATTAAACAAAGAGTCTTTGATGATTTCTAGCATTTCTCACAAGTATTTGATGCTTAATTACTCAAAAATGAGTCCGTGTCTTCATTTCTTCCTAACAAGGCTCCACTTTTCGTTGTAATGACTCTTTCACACTTAAAGATGTTGAAAACAGCTTCTATGACCCCATCATTGACTATATTCACTGCCACAACCACAGATACACACCCTTGGGACTAGGAATCTGTTGAATTGCATTAAACAAAGAGTCTTTGATGATTTCTAGCATTTCTCACAAGTATTTGATGCTTAATTACTCAAAAATGAGTCCGTGTCTTCATTTCTTCCTAACAAGGCTCCACTTTTCGTTGTAATGACTCTTTCACACTTAAAGATCTTGAAAACAGCTTGTATGACCCATCATTCACTATATTCACTGCCACAACCACAGATACACACCCTTGGGACTAGGAATCTGTTGAATTGCATTAAACAAAGAGTCTTTGATGATTTCTAGCATTTCTCACGAGTATTTGATGCTTAATTACTCAAAAATGAGTCCGTGTCTTCATTTCTTCCAACAAGGCTCCACTTTTCGTTGTAATGACTCTTCACACTTAAAGATGTTGAAAACAGCTTCTATGACCCCATCATTCACTATATTCACTGCCACAACCACAAGATACACCCTTGGACTAGGAATCTTTGAATTGCATTAAACAAAGAGTCTTTGATGATTTCTAGCATTTCTCACAAGTATTTGATGCTTAATTACTCAAAAATGAGTCCGTGTCTTCATTTCTTCCTAACAAGGCTCTACTTTTCGTTGTAATGACTCTTTCACACTTAAAGATGTTGAAAACAGCTTCTATGACCCCATCATTGACTATATTCACTGCCACAACCACAGATACACACCCTTGGGACTAGGAATCTGTTGAATTGCATTAAACAAAGAGTCTTTGATGATTTCTAGCATTTCTCACAGTATTTGATGCTTAATTACTCAAAAATGAGTCCTGTCTTCATTTCTTCCCAACAAGGCTCCACTTTTCGTTGTAATGACTCTTTCACACTTAAAGATGTGAAAACAGCTTGTATGACCCCATCATTCACTATATTCACTGCCACAACCACAGATACACACCCTTGGGACTAGGAATCTGTTGAATTGCATTAAACAAAGAGTCTTTGATGATTTCTAGCATTTCTCACAAGTATTTGATGCTTAATTACTCAAAAATGAGTCCGTGTCTTCATTTCTTCCTAACAAGGCTCTACTTTTCGTTGTAATGACTCTTTCACACTTAAAGATGTTGAAAACAGCTTCTATGACCCCATCATTGACTATATTCACTGCCACAACCACAGATACACACCCTTGGGACTAGGAATCTGTTGAATTGCATTAAACAAAGAGTCTTTGATGATTTCTAGCATTTCTCACAAGTATTTGATGCTTAATTACTCAAAAATGAGTCCCTGTCTTCATTTCTTCCTAACAAGGCTCTACTTTTCGTTGTAATGACTCTTTCACACTTAAAGATGTTGAAAACAGCTTCTATGACCCCATCATTGACTATATTCACTGCCACAACCACAGATACACACCCTTGGGACTAGGAATCTGTTGAATTGCATTAAACAAAGAGTCTTTGATGATTTCTAGCATTTCTCACAAGTATTTGATGCTTAATTACTCAAAAATGAGTCCGTGTCTTCATTTCTTCCTAACAAGGCTCCACTTTTCGTTGTAATGACTCTTTCACACTTAAAGATGTTGAAAACAGCTTCTATGACCCCATCATTGACTATATTCACTGCCACAACCACAGATACACACCCTTGGGACTAGGAATCTGTTGAATTGCATTAAACAAAGAGTCTTTGATGATTTCTAGCATTTCTCACAAGTATTTGATGCTTAATTACTCAAAAATGAGTCCGTGTCTTCATTTCTTCCTAACAAGGCTCCACTTTTCGTTGTAATGACTCTTTCACACTTAAAGATGTTGAAAACAGCTTCTATGACCCCATCATTGACTATATTCACTGCCACAACCACAGATACACACCCTTGGGACTAGGAATCTGTTGAATTGCATTAAACAAAGAGTCTTTGATGATTTCTAGCATTTCTCACAAGTATTTGATGCTTAATTACTCAAAAATGAGTCCGTGTCTTCATTTCTTCCTAACAAGGCTCCACTTTTCGTTGTAATGACTCTTTCACACTTAAAGATGTTGAAAACAGCTTCTATGACCCATCATTCACTATATTCACTGCCACAACCACAGATACACCCTTGGGACTAGGAATCTGTTGAATTGCATTAAACAAAGAGTCTTTGATGATTTCTAGCATTTCTCACAAGTATTTGATGCTTAATTACTCAAAAATGAGTCCGTGTCTTCATTTCTTCCTAACAAGGCTCACTTTTCGTTGTAATGACTCTTTCACACTTAAAGATCTTGAAAACAGCTTCTATGACCCATCATTGACTATATTCACTGCCACAACCACAGATACACACCCTTGGGACTAGGAATCTGTTGAATTGCATTAAACAAAGAGTCTTTGATGATTTCTAGCATTTCTCACAAGTATTTGATGCTTAATTACTCAAAAATGAGTCCGTGTCTTCATTTCTTCCTAACAAGGCTCCACTTTTCGTTGTAATGACTCTTTCACACTTAAAGATGTTGAAAACAGCTTCTATGACCCCATCATTGACTATATTCACTGCCACAACCACAGATACACACCCTTGGGACTAGGAATCTGTTGAATTGCATTAAACAAAGAGTCTTTGATGATTTCTAGCATTTCTCACAAGTATTTGATGCTTAATTACTCAAAAATGAGTCCGTGTCTTCATTTCTTCCTAACAAGGCTCCACTTTTCGTTGTAATGACTCTTTCACACTTAAAGATGTTGAAAACAGCTTCTATGACCCCATCATTGACTATATTCACTGCCACAACCACAGATACACACCCTTGGGACTAGGAATCTGTTGAATTGCATTAAACAAAGAGTCTTTGATGATTTCTAGCATTTCTCACAAGTATTTGATGCTTAATTACTCAAAAATGAGTCCGTGTCTTCATTTCTTCCTAACAAGGCTCCACTTTTCGTTGTAATGACTCTTTCACACTTAAAGATCTTGAAAACAGCTTCTATGACCCCATCATTGACTATATTCACTGCCACAACCACAGATACACACCCTTGGGACTAGGAATCTGTTGAATTGCATTAAACAAAGAGTCTTTGATGATTTCTAGCATTTCTCACAAGTATTTGATGCTTAATTACTCAAAAATGAGTCCGTGTCTTCATTTCTTCCTAACAAGGCTCTACTTTTCGTTGTAATGACTCTTTCACACTTAAAGATGTTGAAAACAGCTTCTATGACCCCATCATTGACTATATTCACTGCCACAACCACAGATACACACCCTTGGGACTAGGAATCTGTTGAATTGCATTAAACAAAGAGTCTTTGATGATTTCTAGCATTTCTCACAAGTATTTGATGCTTAATTACTCAAAAATGAGTCCGTGTCTTCATTTCTTCCTAACAAGGCTCCACTTTTCGTTGTAATGACTCTTTCACACTTAAAGATCTTGAAAACAGCTTGTATGACCCCATCATTGACTATATTCACTGCCACAACCACAGATACACACCCTTGGGACTAGGAATCTGTTGAATTGCATTAAACAAAGAGTCTTTGATGATTTCTAGCATTTCTCACAAGTATTTGATGCTTAATTACTCAAAAATGAGTCCGTGTCTTCATTTCTTCCTAACAAGGCTCCACTTTTCGTTGTAATGACTCTTTCACACTTAAAGATGTTGAAAACAGCTTCTATGACCCCATCATTGACTATATTCACTGCCACAACCACAGATACACACCCTTGGGACTAGGAATCTGTTGAATTGCATTAAACAAAGAGTCTTTGATGATTTCTAGCATTTCTCACAAGTATTTGATGCTTAATTACTCAAAAATGAGTCCGTGTCTTCATTTCTTCCTAACAAGGCTCCACTTTTCGTTGTAATGACTCTTTCACACTTAAAGATCTTGAAAACAGCTTGTATGACCCATCATTCACTATATTCACTGCCACAACCACAGATAACACCCTTGGGACTAGGAATCTGTTGAATTGCATTAAACAAAGAGTCTTTGATGATTTCTAGCATTTCTCACAAGTATTTGATGCTTAATTACTCAAAAATGAGTCCGTGTCTTCATTTCTTCCTAACAAGGCTCTACTTTTCGTTGTAATGACTCTTTCACACTTAAAGATGTTGAAAACAGCTTCTATGACCCCATCATTGACTATATTCACTGCCACAACCACAGATACACACCCTTGGGACTAGGAATCTGTTGAATTGCATTAAACAAAGAGTCTTTGATGATTTCTAGCATTTCTCACAAGTATTTGATGCTTAATTACTCAAAAATGAGTCCGTGTCTTCATTTCTTCCTAACAAGGCTCCACTTTTCGTTGTAATGACTCTTTCACACTTAAAGATCTTCAAAACAGCTTGTATGACCCTATCATTCACTATATTCACTGCCACAACCACAGATATACACCCTTGGGACTAGGAATCTGTTGAATTGCATTAAACAAAGAGTCTTTGATGATTTCTAGCATTTCTCACAAGTATTTGATGCTTAATTACTCAAAAATGAGTCCGTGTCTTCATTTCTTCCTAACAAGGCTCTACTTTTCGTTGTAATGACTCTTTCACACTTAAAGATGTTGAAAACAGCTTCTATGACCCCATCATTGACTATATTCACTGCCACAACCACAGATACACACCCTTGGGACTAGGAATCTGTTGAATTGCATTAAACAAAGAGTCTTTGATGATTTCTAGCATTTCTCACAAGTATTTGATGCTTAATTACTCAAAAATGAGTCCGTGTCTTCATTTCTTCCTAACAAGGCTCCACTTTTCGTTGTAATGACTCTTTCACACTTAAAGATCTTCAAAACAGCTTGTATGACCCTATCATTCACTATATTCACTGCCACAACCACAGATATACACCCTTGGGACTAGGAATCTGTTGAATTGCATTAAACAAAGAGTCTTTGATGATTTCTAGCATTTCTCACAAGTATTTGATGCTTAATTACTCAAAAATGAGTCCGTGTCTTCATTTCTCCTAACAAGGCTCCACTTTTCGTTGTAATGACTCTTTCACACTTAAAGATGTTGAAAACAGCTTCTATGACCCCATCATTGACTATATTCACTGCCACAACCACAGATACACACCCTTGGGACTAGGAATCTGTTGAATTGCATTAAACAAAGAGTCTTTGATGATTTCTAGCATTTCTCACAAGTATTTGATGCTTAATTACTCAAAAATGAGTCCGTGTCTTCATTTCTTCCTAACAAGGCTCCACTTTTCGTTGTAATGACTCTTTCACACTTAAAGATCTTCAAAACAGCTTGTATGACCCCATCATTCACTATATTCACTGCCACAACCACAGATACACACCCTTGGGACTAGGAATCTGTTGAATTGCATTAAACAAAGAGTCTTTGATGATTTCTAGCATTTCTCACAAGTATTTGATGCTTAATTACTCAAAAATGAGTCCGTGTCTTCATTTCTTCCTAACAAGGCTCTACTTTTCGTTGTAATGACTCTTTCACACTTAAAGATGTTGAAAACAGCTTCTATGACCCCATCATTGACTATATTCACTGCCACAACCACAGATATACACCCTTGGGACTAGGAATCTGTTGAATTGCATTAAACAAAGAGTCTTTGATGATTTCTAGCATTTCTCACAAGTATTTGATGCTTAATTACTCAAAAATGAGTCCGTGTCTTCATTTCTTCCTAACAAGGCTCCACTTTTCGTTGTAATGACTCTTTCACACTTAAAGATCTTCAAAACAGCTTGTATGACCCTATCATTCACTATATTCACTGCCACAACCACAGATATACACCCTTGGGACTAGGAATCTGTTGAATTGCATTAAACAAAGAGTCTTTGATGATTTCTAGCATTTCTCACAAGTATTTGATGCTTAATTACTCAAAAATGAGTCCGTGTCTTCATTTCTTCCTAACAAGGCTCTACTTTTCGTTGTAATGACTCTTTCACACTTAAAGATGTTGAAAACAGCTTCTATGACCCCATCATTGACTATATTCACTGCCACAACCACAGATACACACCCTTGGGACTAGGAATCTGTTGAATTGCATTAAACAAAGAGTCTTTGATGATTTCTAGCATTTCTCACAAGTATTTGATGCTTAATTACTCAAAAATGAGTCCGTGTCTTCATTTCTTCCTAACAAGGCTCCACTTTTCGTTGTAATGACTCTTTCACACTTAAAGATCTTCAAAACAGCTTGTATGACCCTATCATTCACTATATTCACTGCCACAACCACAGATATACACCCTTGGGACTAGGAATCTGTTGAATTGCATTAAACAAAGAGTCTTTGATGATTTCTAGCATTTCTCACAAGTATTTGATGCTTAATTACTCAAAAATGAGTCCGTGTCTTCATTTCTTCCTAACAAGGCTCTACTTTTCGTTGTAATGACTCTTTCACACTTAAAGATGTTGAAAACAGCTTCTATGACCCCATCATTGACTATATTCACTGCCACAACCACAGATACACACCCTTGGGACTAGGAATCTGTTGAATTGCATTAAACAAAGAGTCTTTGATGATTTCTAGCATTTCTCACAAGTATTTGATGCTTAATTACTCAAAAATGAGTCCGTGTCTTCATTTCTTCCTAACAAGGCTCCACTTTTCGTTGTAATGACTCTTTCACACTTAAAGATCTTCAAAACAGCTTGTATGACCCTATCATTCACTATATTCACTGCCACAACCACAGATATACACCCTTGGGACTAGGAATCTGTTGAATTGCATTAAACAAAGAGTCTTTGATGATTTCTAGCATTTCTCACAAGTATTTGATGCTTAATTACTCAAAAATGAGTCCGTGTCTTCATTTCTTCCTAACAAGGCTCTACTTTTCGTTGTAATGACTCTTTCACACTTAAAGATGTTGAAAACAGCTTCTATGACCCCATCATTGACTATATTCACTGCCACAACCACAGATACACACCCTTGGGACTAGGAATCTGTTGAATTGCATTAAACAAAGAGTCTTTGATGATTTCTAGCATTTCTCACAAGTATTTGATGCTTAATTACTCAAAAATGAGTCCGTGTCTTCATTTCTTCCTAACAAGGCTCCACTTTTCGTTGTAATGACTCTTTCACACTTAAAGATCTCAAAACAGCTTGTATGACCCTATCATTCACTATATTCACTGCCACAACCACAGATATACACCCTTGGGACTAGGAATCTGTTGAATTGCATTAAACAAAGAGTCTTTGATGATTTCTAGCATTTCTCACAAGTATTTGATGCTTAATTACTCAAAAATGAGTCCGTGTCTTCATTTCTTCCTAACAAGGCTCCACTTTTCGTTGTAATGACTCTTTCACACTTAAAGATGTTGAAAACAGCTTCTATGACCCCATCATTGACTATATTCACTGCCACAACCACAGATATACACCCTTGGGACTAGGAATCTGTTGAATTGCATTAAACAAAGAGTCTTTGATGATTTCTAGCATTTCTCACAAGTATTTGATGCTTAATTACTCAAAAATGAGTCCGTGTCTTCATTTCTTCCTAACAAGGCTCCACTTTTCGTTGTAATGACTCTTTCACACTTAAAGATGTTGAAAACAGCTTCTATGACCCATCATTGACTATATTCACTGCCACAACCACAGATACACACCCTTGGGACTAGGAATCTGTTGAATTGCATTAAACAAAGAGTCTTTGATGATTTCTAGCATTTCTCACAAGTATTTGATGCTTAATTACTCAAAAATGAGTCCGTGTCTTCATTTCTTCCTAACAAGGCTCCACTTTTCGTTGTAATGACTCTTTCACACTTAAAGATGTTGAAAACAGCTTCTATGACCCCATCATTGACTATATTCACTGCCACAACCACAGATACACACCCTTGGGACTAGGAATCTGTTGAATTGCATTAAACAAAGAGTCTTTGATGATTTCTAGCATTTCTCACAAGTATTTGATGCTTAATTACTCAAAAATGAGTCCGTGTCTTCATTTCTTCCTAACAAGGCTCCACTTTTCGTTGTAATGACTCTTTCACACTTAAAGATCTTCAAAACAGCTTGTATGACCCTATCATTCACTATATTCACTGCCACAACCACAGATATACACCCTTGGGACTAGGAATCTGTTGAATTGCATTAAACAAAGAGTCTTTGATGATTTCTAGCATTTCTCACAAGTATTTGATGCTTAATTACTCAAAAATGAGTCCGTGTCTTCATTTCTTCCTAACAAGGCTCTACTTTTCGTTGTAATGACTCTTTCACACTTAAAGATGTTGAAAACAGCTTCTATGACCCCATCATTGACTATATTCACTGCCACAACCACAGATATACACCCTTGGGACTAGGAATCTGTTGAATTGCATTAAACAAAGAGTCTTTGATGATTTCTAGCATTTCTCACAAGTATTTGATGCTTAATTACTCAAAAATGAGTCCGTGTCTTCATTTCTTCCTAACAAGGCTCCACTTTTCGTTGTAATGACTCTTTCACACTTAAAGATCTTCAAAACAGCTTGTATGACCCTATCATTCACTATATTCACTGCCACAACCACAGATATACACCCTTGGGACTAGGAATCTGTTGAATTGCATTAAACAAAGAGTCTTTGATGATTTCTAGCATTTCTCACAAGTATTTGATGCTTAATTACTCAAAAATGAGTCCGTGTCTTCATTTCTTCCTAACAAGGCTCTACTTTTCGTTGTAATGACTCTTTCACACTTAAAGATGTTGAAAACAGCTTCTATGACCCCATCATTGACTATATTCACTGCCACAACCACAGATATACACCCTTGGGACTAGGAATCTGTTGAATTGCATTAAACAAAGAGTCTTTGATGATTTCTAGCATTTCTCACAAGTATTTGATGCTTAATTACTCAAAAATGAGTCCGTGTCTTCATTTCTTCCTAACAAGGCTCCACTTTTCGTTGTAATGACTCTTTCACACTTAAAGATCTTCAAAACAGCTTGTATGACCCTATCATTCACTATATTCACTGCCACAACCACAGATATACACCCTTGGGACTAGGAATCTGTTGAATTGCATTAAACAAAGAGTCTTTGATGATTTCTAGCATTTCTCACAAGTATTTGATGCTTAATTACTCAAAAATGAGTCCGTGTCTTCATTTCTTCCTAACAAGGCTCTACTTTTCGTTGTAATGACTCTTTCACACTTAAAGATGTTGAAAACAGCTTCTATGACCCCATCATTGACTATATTCACTGCCACAACCACAGATACACACCCTTGGGACTAGGAATCTGTTGAATTGCATTAAACAAAGAGTCTTTGATGATTTCTAGCATTTCTCACAAGTATTTGATGCTTAATTACTCAAAAATGAGTCCGTGTCTTCATTTCTTCCTAACAAGGCTCCACTTTTCGTTGTAATGACTCTTTCACACTTAAAGATCTTCAAAACAGCTTGTATGACCCTATCATTCACTATATTCACTGCCACAACCACAGATATACACCCTTGGGACTAGGAATCTGTTGAATTGCATTAAACAAAGAGTCTTTGATGATTTCTAGCATTTCTCACAAGTATTTGATGCTTAATTACTCAAAAATGAGTCCGTGTCTTCATTTCTTCCTAACAAGGCTCCACTTTTCGTTGTAATGACTCTTTCACACTTAAAGATCTTCAAAACAGCTTGTATGACCCTATCATTCACTATATTCACTGCCACAACCACAGATATACACCCTTGGGACTAGGAATCTGTTGAATTGCATTAAACAAAGAGTCTTTGATGATTTCTAGCATTTCTCACAAGTATTTGATGCTTAATTACTCAAAAATGAGTCCGTGTCTTCATTTCTTCCTAACAAGGCTCCACTTTTCGTTGTAATGACTCTTTCACACTTAAAGATGTTGAAAACAGCTTCTATGACCCATCATTGACTATATTCACTGCCACAACCACAGATACACACCCTTGGGACTAGGAATCTGTTGAATTGCATTAAACAAAGAGTCTTTGATGATTTCTAGCATTTCTCACAAGTATTTGATGCTTAATTACTCAAAAATGAGTCCGTGTCTTCATTTCTTCCTAACAAGGCTCCACTTTTCGTTGTAATGACTCTTTCACACTTAAAGATGTTGAAAACAGCTTCTATGACCCATCATTCACTATATTCACTGCCACAACCACAGATATACACCCTTGGGACTAGGAATCTGTTGAATTGCATTAAACAAAGAGTCTTTGATGATTTCTAGCATTTCTCACAAGTATTTGATGCTTAATTACTCAAAAATGAGTCCGTGTCTTCATTTCTTCCTAACAAGGCTCCACTTTTCGTTGTAATGACTCTTTCACACTTAAAGATCTTCAAAACAGCTTCTATGACCCTATCATTCACTATATTCACTGCCACAACCACAGATATACACCCTTGGGACTAGGAATCTGTTGAATTGCATTAAACAAAGAGTCTTTGATGATTTCTAGCATTTCTCACAAGTATTTGATGCTTAATTACTCAAAAATGAGTCCGTGTCTTCATTTCTTCCTAACAAGGCTCCACTTTTCGTTGTAATGACTCTTTCACACTTAAAGATCTTCAAAACAGCTTGTATGACCCTATCATTCACTATATTCACTGCCACAACCACAGATATACACCCTTGGGACTAGGAATCTGTTGAATTGCATTAAACAAAGAGTCTTTGATGATTTCTAGCATTTCTCACAAGTATTTGATGCTTAATTACTCAAAAATGAGTCCGTGTCTTCATTTCTTCCTAACAAGGCTCTACTTTTCGTTGTAATGACTCTTTCACACTTAAAGATGTTGAAAACAGCTTCTATGACCCCATCATTGACTATATTCACTGCCACAACCACAGATATACACCCTTGGGACTAGGAATCTGTTGAATTGCATTAAACAAAGAGTCTTTGATGATTTCTAGCATTTCTCACAAGTATTTGATGCTTAATTACTCAAAAATGAGTCCGTGTCTTCATTTCTTCCTAACAAGGCTCCACTTTTCGTTGTAATGACTCTTTCACACTTAAAGATGTTGAAAACAGCTTCTATGACCCTATCATTCACTATATTCACTGCCACAACCACAGATATACACCCTTGGGACTAGGAATCTGTTGAATTGCATTAAACAAAGAGTCTTTGATGATTTCTAGCATTTCTCACAAGTATTTGATGCTTAATTACTCAAAAATGAGTCCGTGTCTTCATTTCTTCCTAACAAGGCTCCACTTTTCGTTGTAATGACTCTTTCACACTTAAAGATGTTGAAAACAGCTTCTATGACCCCATCATTGACTATATTCACTGCCACAACCACAGATATACACCCTTGGGACTAGGAATCTGTTGAATTGCATTAAACAAAGAGTCTTTGATGATTTCTAGCATTTCTCACAAGTATTTGATGCTTAATTACTCAAAAATGAGTCCGTGTCTTCATTTCTTCCTAACAAGGCTCCACTTTTCGTTGTAATGACTCTTTCACACTTAAAGATCTTCAAAACAGCTTGTATGACCCTATCATTCACTATATTCACTGCCACAACCACAGATATACACCCTTGGGACTAGGAATCTGTTGAATTGCATTAAACAAAGAGTCTTTGATGATTTCTAGCATTTCTCACAAGTATTTGATGCTTAATTACTCAAAAATGAGTCCGTGTCTTCATTTCTTCCTAACAAGGCTCCACTTTTCGTTGTAATGACTCTTTCACACTTAAAGATGTTGAAAACAGCTTCTATGACCCCATCATTGACTATATTCACTGCCACAACCACAGATATACACCCTTGGGACTAGGAATCTGTTGAATTGCATTAAACAAAGAGTCTTTGATGATTTCTAGCATTTCTCACAAGTATTTGATGCTTAATTACTCAAAAATGAGTCCGTGTCTTCATTTCTTCCTAACAAGGCTCCACTTTTCGTTGTAATGACTCTTTCACACTTAAAGATCTTCAAAACAGCTTGTATGACCCTATCATTCACTATATTCACTGCCACAACCACAGATATACACCCTTGGGACTAGGAATCTGTTGAATTGCATTAAACAAAGAGTCTTTGATGATTTCTAGCATTTCTCACAAGTATTTGATGCTTAATTACTCAAAAATGAGTCCGTGTCTTCATTTCTTCCTAACAAGGCTCTACTTTTCGTTGTAATGACTCTTTCACACTTAAAGATGTTGAAAACAGCTTCTATGACCCCATCATTGACTATATTCACTGCCACAACCACAGATACACACCCTTGGGACTAGGAATCTGTTGAATTGCATTAAACAAAGAGTCTTTGATGATTTCTAGCATTTCTCACAAGTATTTGATGCTTAATTACTCAAAAATGAGTCCGTGTCTTCATTTCTTCCTAACAAGGCTCTACTTTTCGTTGTAATGACTCTTTCACACTTAAAGATGTTGAAAACAGCTTCTATGACCCCATCATTGACTATATTCACTGCCACAACCACATATACACACCTTGGGACTAGGAATCTGTTGAATTGCATTAAACAAAGAGTCTTTGATGATTTCTAGCATTTCTCACAAGTATTTGATGCTTAATTACTCAAAAATGAGTCCGTGTCTTCATTTCTTCCTAACAAGGCTCCACTTTTCGTTGTAATGACTCTTTCACACTTAAAGATCTTCAAAACAGCTTCTATGACCCTATCATTGACTATATTCACTGCCACAACCACAGATATACACCCTTGGGACTAGGAATCTGTTGAATTGCATTAAACAAAGAGTCTTTGATGATTTCTAGCATTTCTCACAAGTATTTGATGCTTAATTACTCAAAAATGAGTCCGTGTCTTCATTTCTTCCTAACAAGGCTCCACTTTTCGTTGTAATGACTCTTTCACACTTAAAGATCTTCAAAACAGCTTGTATGACCCTATCATTCACTATATTCACTGCCACAACCACAGATATACACCCTTGGGACTAGGAATCTGTTGAATTGCATTAAACAAAGAGTCTTTGATGATTTCTAGCATTTCTCACAAGTATTTGATGCTTAATTACTCAAAAATGAGTCGTGTCTTCATTTCTTCCTAACAAGGCTCCACTTTTCGTTGTAATGACTCTTTCACACTTAAAGATCTTCAAAACAGCTTGTATGACCCCATCATTCACTATATTCACTGCCACAACCACAGATACACACCCTTGGGACTAGGAATCTGTTGAATTGCATTAAACAAAGAGTCTTTGATGATTTCTAGCATTTCTCACAAGTATTTGATGCTTAATTACTCAAAAATGAGTCCGTGTCTTCATTTCTTCCTAACAAGGCTCTACTTTTCGTTGTAATGACTCTTTCACACTTAAAGATGTTGAAAACAGCTTCTATGACCCCATCATTGACTATATTCACTGCCACAACCACAGATACACACCCTTGGGACTAGGAATCTGTTGAATTGCATTAAACAAAGAGTCTTTGATGATTTCTAGCATTTCTCACAAGTATTTGATGCTTAATTACTCAAAAATGAGTCCGTGTCTTCATTTCTTCCTAACAAGGCTCCACTTTTCGTTGTAATGACTCTTTCACACTTAAAGATCTCAAAACAGCTTGTATGACCCTATCATTCACTATATTCACTGCCACAACCACAGATATACACCCTTGGGACTAGGAATCTGTTGAATTGCATTAAACAAAGAGTCTTTGATGATTTCTAGCATTTCTCACAAGTATTTGATGCTTAATTACTCAAAAATGAGTCCGTGTCTTCATTTCTTCCTAACAAGGCTCTACTTTTCGTTGTAATGACTCTTTCACACTTAAAGATGTTGAAAACAGCTTCTATGACCCCATCATTGACTATATTCACTGCCACAACCACAGATATACACCCTTGGGACTAGGAATCTGTTGAATTGCATTAAACAAAGAGTCTTTGATGATTTCTAGCATTTCTCACAAGTATTTGATGCTTAATTACTCAAAAATGAGTCCGTGTCTTCATTTCTTCCTAACAAGGCTCCACTTTTCGTTGTAATGACTCTTTCACACTTAAAGATGTTGAAAACAGCTTCTATGACCCCATCATTCACTATATTCACTGCCACAACCACAGATATACACCCTTGGGACTAGGAATCTGTTGAATTGCATTAAACAAAGAGTCTTTGATGATTTCTAGCATTTCTCACAAGTATTTGATGCTTAATTACTCAAAAATGAGTCCGTGTCTTCATTTCTTCCTAACAAGGCTCCACTTTTCGTTGTAATGACTCTTTCACACTTAAAGATGTTGAAAACAGCTTCTATGACCCCATCATTGACTATATTCACTGCCACAACCACAGATATACACCCTTGGGACTAGGAATCTGTTGAATTGCATTAAACAAAGAGTCTTTGATGATTTCTAGCATTTCTCACAAGTATTTGATGCTTAATTACTCAAAAATGAGTCCGTGTCTTCATTTCTTCCTAACAAGGCTCTACTTTTCGTTGTAATGACTCTTTCACACTTAAAGATGTTGAAAACAGCTTGTATGACCCCATCATTCACTATATTCACTGCCACAACCACAGATACACACCCTTGGGACTAGGAATCTGTTGAATTGCATTAAACAAAGAGTCTTTGATGATTTCTAGCATTTCTCACAAGTATTTGATGCTTAATTACTCAAAAATGAGTCCGTGTCTTCATTTCTTCCTAACAAGGCTCCACTTTTCGTTGTAATGACTCTTTCACACTTAAAGATCTTCAAAACAGCTTCTATGACCCTATCATTCACTATATTCACTGCCACAACCACAGATACACACCCTTGGGACTAGGAATCTGTTGAATTGCATTAAACAAAGAGTCTTTGATGATTTCTAGCATTTCTCACAAGTATTTGATGCTTAATTACTCAAAAATGAGTCCGTGTCTTCATTTCTTCCTAACAAGGCTCTACTTTTCGTTGTAATGACTCTTTCACACTTAAAGATCCTCAAAACAGCTTGTATGACCCTATCATTCACTATATTCACTGCCACAACCACAGATATACACCCTTGGGACTAGGAATCTGTTGAATTGCATTAAACAAAGAGTCTTTGATGATTTCTAGCATTTCTCACAAGTATTTGATGCTTAATTACTCAAAAATGAGTCTGTGTCTTCATTTCTTCCTAACAAGGCTCTACTTTCGTTGTAATGACTCTTTCACACTTAAAGATGTTGAAACAGCTTCTATGACCCCATCATTTTACTATATTCACTGCCACAAACACAGATACACACCCTTGGGACTAGGAATCTGTTGAATTGCATTAAACAAGAGTCTTTGATGATTTCTAGCATTTCTCACAAGTATTTGATGCTTAGTTACTCAAAAATGAAGTCCGTGTCTTCATTTCTTCCTAACAAGGCTCTACTTTTCGTTGTAATGACTCTTTCACACTTAAAGATGTTGAAAACAGCATCTATGACCCCATCATTGACTATATTCACTGCCACAACCACAGATACACACCTTGGGACTAGGAATCTGTTGAATTGCATTAAACAAAGAGTCTTTGATGATTTCTAGCATTTCTCACGAGTATTTGTTGCTTTAATTACTCAAAAATGAGTCCGTGTCTTCATTTCTTCCTAACAAGGCTCCACTTTTCGTTGTAATGTTCTTTACACTTAAAGATCTTCAAACATGCTTCTATGACCCTACCATTCACTATATTCACAGCCACAACTAACAGATATACACCCTTGGGGACTAGGAATCTGCTGAATTGCATTAAACAATGAGTCCTTGATGATTTCTAGCATTTGGTTCCCAAGTATTTGAAGCTTAATTACTCAAAAATGAGTCTGAGTCTTCATTTCATCCGAACAAGGCTCTACTTTCGTTGTAATAATCGTCCACACTTAAAGATGTTGAAAACAGTTTCTATGACCCCATCATGTCCTATATTCACTGCCACAACCACAGATATACACCCTTGGGACTAGCAATCTGTTGAATTGCCGTTAACGAAGAGTCTTTGATGATTTCTAGCATTTCTCACAAGTATTTGATGCTTCATTGACTCACAAATGAGTCCGTGTCTTCATTTCTTCCTAACAAGGCTCTACTTTTTCGTTGTAATGACTCTTTCACACTTAAAGATGTTGAAAACAGCTTCTATGACCCGATCATTCACTATATTCACTGCAACAACCACATGATACACCCTTGGGACTAGGAAATCTGTCGAATTGCATTAAGGAACAAAGAGCCTTTCATGAATTTCTAGCTTTTCTCACGAGTTTTTTTCGCTTAATTACTCAAAAATGAGTCCGTGTCTTCATTCCTTCCTAACAGGCTCCACTTTCGTTGTAATGACTCTTTCACTCTTAAAGATATTTCAAAACAGCTTGTATGACCCTATCAATTCACTATATCCACGGCCACAACCACAGATATACACCCTTGGGACTAGGAATCTTTGAATTGCATTAAACAAAGAGTCTTTGATGATTTCTAGCATTTCTCACAAGTATTTGATGCTTAATTACTCAAAAATGAGTCCGTGTCTTCATTTCTTCCTAACAAGGCTCTACTTTTCGTTGTAATGACTCTTTCACACTTAGAGAACCTCAAAACAGCTTGTATGACGCTATCATTCACTATATTCACTGCCACAAACCACAGATTACACCCTTGGGACTAGGAATCTGTTGAATTGCATTAAACAAAGAGTCGTTGATGATTTCTAGCATTTCTCACAAGTATTTGATGCTGAAGTAACTCAAAAATGAGTCCGTGTCTTCATTTCTCCAACAAGGCTCCACTTTTCGTTGTAATGACTCTTTCACACTTAAAGATGTCGAAAACAGCATTCTATGACCGATCATTGACTATAGTCACTGCCACAACCACATATGCACACCCTTGGAAACTAGGAATCTGTTGAATTGCATTAAACAAAGAGTCTTTGATGATTTCTAGCATTTCTCACAAGTATTTGATGCTTAATTACTCAAAAATGAGTCCGTGTCTTCATTTCTTCCTAACAAGGCTCCACCTTTCGTTGTAATGACTCTTTCACACTTAAAGATCTTAAAACAGCTTTATGACCCTATCATTCACTATATTCACGGGCACAACCACAGATATACACCCTTGGGACTAGGAATCTGTTGAATTGCATTAAACAAAGAGTCTTTGATGATTTCTAGCATTTCTCACAAGTATTTGATGCTTAATTACTCAAAAATGAGTCCGTGTCTTCATTTCATCCTAACAAGGCTCTACTTTTCGTTGTAATGACTCTTTCACACTTAAAGATGTTGAAAACAGCTTCTATGACCCATCATTGACTATATTCACTGCCACAACCACAGATATACACCCTTGGGACTAGGAATCTGTTGAATTGCATTAAACAAAGAGTCTTTGATGATTTCTAGCATTTCTCACAAGTATTTGATGCTTAATTACTCAAAAATGAGTCCGTGTCTTCATTTCTTCCTAACAAGGCTCTACTTTTCGTTGTAATGACTCTTTCACACTTAAAGATGTTGAAAACAGCTTCTATGACCCTATCATTCACTATATTCACTGCCACAACCACAGATATACACCCTTGGGACTAGGAATCTGTTGAATTGCATTAAACAAAGAGTCTTTGATGATTTCTAGCATTTCTCACAAGTATTTGATGCTTAATTACTCAAAAATGAGTCCGTGTCTTCATTTCTTCCTAACAAGGCTCTACTTTTCGTTGTAATGACTCTTTCACACTTAAAGATCTCAAAACAGCTTCTATGACCCTATCATTCACTATATTCACTGCCACAACCACAGATATACACCCTTGGGACTAGGAATCTGTTGAATTGCATTAAACAAAGAGTCTTTGATGATTTCTAGCATTTCTCACAAGTATTTGATGCTAATTACTCAAAAATGAGTCCGTGTCTTCGTTTCTTCCTAACAAGGCTCCACCTTTCGTTGTAATGACTCTTTCACACTTAAAGATCTTCAAAACAGCTTTTATGACCCTATAATTCACTATATTCACGGCCACAACCACAGATATACACCCTTGGGACTAGGAATCTGTTGAATTGCATTAAACAAAGAGTCTTTGATGATTTCTAGCATTTCTCACAAGTATTTGATGCTTAATTACTCAAAAATGAGTCCGTGTCTTCATTTCTTCCTAACAAGGCTCTACTTTTCGTTGTAATGACTCTTTCACACTTAAAGATCTTCAAAACAGCTTGTATGACCCTATCATTCACTATATTCACTGCCACAACCACAGATACACACCCTTGGGACTAGGAATCTGTTGAATTGCATTAAACAAAGAGTCCTTTGATGATTTCTAGCATTTCTCACAAGTATTTGATGCTTAATTACTCAAAAATGAGTCCGTGTCTTCATTTCTTCCTAACAAGGCTCTACTTTTCGTTGTAATGACTCTTTCACACTTAAAGATGTTGCAAAACAGCTTCTATGACCCCATCATTGACTATATTCACTGCCACAACCACATATACAACCCTTGGACTAGGAATCTGTTGAATTGCATTAAACAAAGAGTCTTTGATGATTTCTAGCATTTCTCACAAGTATTTGATGCTTAATTACTCAAAAATGAGTCCGTGTCTTCATTTCCTCCAAACAAGGCTCCACTTTTCGTTGTAATGACTCTTCACACTTAAAGATGTTGAAAACAGATTCTATGACCCCTATCATTCACTATATTCACTGCCACAACCACAGATATACACCCTTGGGACTAGGAATCTGTTGAATTGCATTAAACAAAGAGTCTTTGATGATTTCTAGCATTTCTCACAAGTATTTGATGCTTAATTACTCAAAAATGAGTCCGTGTCTTCATTTCTTCCTAACAAGGCTCCACTTTCGTTGTAATGACTCTTTCACACTTAAAGATCTTCAAAACAGCTTTATGACCCTATCATTCACTATATTCACGTGCCACAACCACAGATATACACCCTTGGGACTAGGAATCTGTTGAATTGCATTAAACAAAGAGTCTTTGATGATTTCTAGCATTTCTCACAAGTATTTGATGCTTAATTACTCAAAAATGAGTCCGTGTCTTCATTTCTTCCTAACAAGGCTCCACTTTTCGTTGTAATGACTCTTTCACACTTAAAGATGTTGAAAACAGATTGTATGACCCCATCATTGACTATATTCACTGCCACAACCACAGATATACACCCTTGGGACTAGGAATCTGTTGAATTGCATTAAACAAAGAGTCTTTGATGATTTCTAGCATTTCTCACAAGTATTTGATGCTTAATTACTCAAAAATGAGTCCGTGTCTTCATTTCTTCCTAACAAGGCTCTACTTTTCGTTGTAATGACTCTTTCACACTTAAAGATGTTGAAAACAGCTTCTATGACCCGATCATTTACTATATTCACTGCAACAACCACATATACACACCCTTGGGACTAGGAATCTGTTGAATTGCATTAAACAAAGAGCCTTTCATGATTTCTAGCATTTCTCACAAGTATTTTTCGCTTAATTACTCAAAAATGAGTCCGTGTCTTCATTTCATCCTAACAAGGCTCCACCTTTCATTGTAATGACTCTTTCACACTTAAAGATCTTCAAAACAGCTTTTATGACCCTATAATTCACTATATCCACGGCCACAACCACAGATATACACCCTTGGGACTAGGAATCTGTTGAATTGCATTAAACAAAGAGTCTTTGGTGATTTCTAGCATTTCTCACAAGTTTTTGATGCTTAATTACTCAAAAATGAGTCCGTGTCTTCGTTTCTTCCTAACAAGGCTCCACTTTTCGCCGTAATGACTCTTTCACACTTAAAGATGTTGAAAACAGATTGTATGACCCTATCATTCACTATATTGACTGCCACAACCACAGATATACACCCTTGGGACTAGCAATCTGTTGAATTGCATTAAACAAAGAGTCTTTGATGATTTCTAGCATTTCTCACAAGTATGTGATGCTTAATTACTCAAAAATGAGTCCGTGTCTTCATTTGATCCTAACAAGGCTCTACTTTTCCTTGTAATGACTCTTTGACACTTAAAGATGTTGAAAACAGCCTCTATGACCCGATCATTTACTAGATTCACTGCAACAACCACATATACACACCCTTGGGACTAGGAATTTGTTGAATTGCATTAAACAAAGAGTCTTTGATGATTTCTAGCATATCTCACAAGTATTTGATGCTTAATTACTCAAAAATGAGTCCGTGTCTTCATGTCTTCCTAACAAGGCTCTACTTTTCGTTGTACTGAGTCTTTCACACTTGAAGATGTTGAAAACAGCTTCTATGACCCCATCATTGACTATATTCAGTGCCACAACCACAGATATACCCCCTTGGGACTAGGAATCTGTTGAATTGCATTAAACAAAGAGTCTTTGATGATTTCTAGCTTTCTCACAAGTATTTGTCGCTTAATTACTCAAAAATGAGTCCGTGTCTTCCTTTCTTCCTAAGAAGGCTCCACCTTTCGTTGTAATGACTCTGGCACACTTAAAGATCTTCAAAACAGCTTTTATGACCCTATAATTCACTATCTTCACGGCCACAACCGCAGATATACTCCCTTGGGGCCAGGAATCTGTTGAATTGCATTAAACAAAGAGTCTTTGATGATTTCTAGCATTTCTCACAAGAATTTGATGGTTGATTACTCAAAAATGAGTCCGTGCCTTCATTTCTTCCTAACAAGGCTCTACTTTTCGTTGTAATGACTCTTTCACACGTAAAGATGTTGAAAACAGCTTCTATTATCCCGTCATTGACTCTATTCACTGCCACAACCACAGACACACTCCCTTGGGACTAGGAATCTGTTGAATTGCATGAAACAAAGAGTCTTTGATGATTTCTTGCATTTGTCACAAGTATTTGATGCTTAATTACTCGAAAATGAGTCCGTGTCTTCATTTCTTCCTAACAAGGCTCCACCTTTCGTTGTAATGACTCTTTCACACTTAAAGATCCTCAAAACAGCTTCTATTACCCCGTCATTGACTATATTCACTGCCACAACCACAGACACACTCCCTTGGGACTAGGAATCTGTTGAATTGCATGAAACAAAGAGTCTTTGATGATTTCTAGCATTTGTCACATGTATTTGATGCTCAATTACTCAAAAATGAGTCCGTGTCTTCATTTCTTCCTAACAAGGCTCCACCTCTCGTTGTAATGACTCTTTCACACTTAAAGATCCTCAAAACAGCTTTTATGACCCTATAATTCACGATATTCACGGCCACAACCACAGATATACACCCTTGGGATTAGGAATCTATTGAATTGAATTAAATGAAGAGCCTTTGATGATTTCCAGCATTTCTCACAAGTATTTTTCGCTTAATTACTCAAAAATGAGTCCGTGTCTTCATTTCTTCCTAACAAGGCTCCACTTTCCGTTGTAATGTCTCTTTCACACTTAAAGATCTTCAAAACAGCTTGTATGACCCTATCATTCACTATATTCGCAGCCACAACTACAGATATACTCCCTTGGGACTAGCAATCTGTTGAAATGCATTAAACAAAGAGTCTTTGATGATTTCTAGCATTTCTCACAAGTATTTGATGCCTAATTACTCAAAAATGAGTCTGTGTCTTCATTTCATCCTAACAAGGCTCTACTTTTCGTTGTAACGACTCTTCCACAATTAAAGATGTTGAAAACAGTTTCTATGACCCCATTATTGACTATATTCACTGCCACAACCACAGATATACACCCTAGGGACTAGGAATCTGTTGAATTGCCTAAAGCAAAGATTCTTTGATGATTTCTAGCATTTCTCACAAGTATTTGATGCTTAATTACTCAAAAATGAGTTCGTGTCTTCATTTCCTCCAAACAAGGCTCCACTTTTCGTCGTAATGACTCTTTCACACTTAAAGATGTTGAAAACAGATTGTATGACCCTATCATTCCCTATATTCACTGCCACAACCACAGATATGCACCCTTGGGACTAGGAATCTGTTGAGTTGCATTAAACAAATAGTCTTTGTCGATTTCTAGCATTTCTCACAAGTATTTGATACTTAATTACTCAAAAATGAGTCAGTGTCCTCTTTTCTTCCTAACAAAGCTCCACTTCTCGTTGTAATGTCTCTTCCGCACTGAAAGATCTTCAAAACAGCTTGTGTGACCCAATCATTCACTATATTCACGGCCACAACTACAGATATACACCCTTGGGACTAGGAATCTGTTGAATTGCATTAAACAAAGAGTCTTTGATGATTTCTAGCATTTCTCACAAGTATTTGATGCCCAATTACTCAAAATTGAGTCTGTTTCTTCATTTCATCCTAACAAGGCTCTACTTTTCGTTGTAATGACTTTCACACTTAAAGATGTTGAAAACAGCTTTTATGACCCCATCATTGACTATATTCACTGCCAGAACCACAGATATACACCCTTGGGTCTAGGAATCCGTTGAATTGCATTAAACAAAGAGTCTTTGATGATTTCTAGCACTTCTCACAAGTATTTGATGCTTAAGTACTCAAAAATGAGTCCGTGTCTTCATGTCTTCCTAACAAGGCTCTACTTTTCGTTGTAATGACTCTTTCACTCTTAAAGATGTTGAAAACAGCTTCTATGACCCCATCACTGACTATATTCACTGCCACAACCACAGATATACTCCCTTGGGACTAGGAATCTGTTGAATTGCCTTAAACAATGAGTCTTTGATGATTTCTAGCATTTCTCACATGTGTTTGACGCTTAATTACTCACAAATGAGTCAGTGTCTTCATTTCTTCCTAACAAGGCTCTACTTTTCGTTGTAATGACTCTTTCACACTTAAAGATGTTGAAAACAGCTTCTATGACCCCATCATTGACTATATTCACTGCCACAACCACATATACACACCCTTGGGACTAGGAATCTGTTGAATTGCATTAAACAAAGAGTCTTTGATGATTTCTAGCATTTCTCACAAGTATTTGTTGCTTAATTACTTAAAAATGTGTCCGTGTCTTCATTTCCTCCTAACAAGGCTCCACTTTTCGTTGCAATGACTCTTTCACTCTTCAAGATATTTAAAACAGCTTGTATGACCCCATCATTGACTATATTCACTGCCATAACCACAGATACACACCCTTGGGACAAGGAATCCTTTGAATTGCATTAAACAAAGAGTCTTTGATGATTTCTAGCATTTCTCACAAGTATTTGATGCTTCATTAGTCAAAAATGAGTCCGTGTCTTCATTTCTTCCTAACAAAGCTCCACTTTTCGTTGTAATGACTCTTTCACACGTAAAGATCCTCAAAACAGCTTCTATGACCCTATCATTCACTTTATTCACTGCCACAACCACATATACACACCCTTGGGACTAGGAATCTGTTGAATTGCTTTAAACAAAGAGTCTTTGATGATTTCTAGCACTTCTCACAAGTATTTGATGCTGAATTACTCAAAAATGAGTCCGTGTCTTCATTTCTTCCTAACAAGGCTCTACTTGTCGTTGTAATGACTCTTTCACACTTAGAGATCCTCAAAACATCTTGTGTGACCCTATCATTCACTATATTCACTGCCACAACCGCAGATATACACCCTTGGGAAGAGGAATCTGTTGAATTGCATTAAACGAAGAGTCTTTGATGATTTCTAGCATTTCTCACAAGTATTTGATGCTTAATTACTGAAAAATGAGTCTGTGTCTTCATTTCTTCCTAACAAGGCTCTACTTTTCGTTGTAACGACTCTTTCACACTTAAAGATGTTGAAAACAGCTTCTATGATCCAATCATTTACTATATTCACTGCCACAAACACAGATACACACTCTTGGGACTAGGAATCTGTTGAATTGCATTAAACAAAGAGTCTTTGATGATTTCTAGCATTTCTCCCAAGTATTTGATGCTTAGTTACTGAAAAATGAGTCCGTGTCTTCATTTCTTCCTTACAAGGCTCCACCTTTCGTTGTAATGACTCTTTCACACTTAAAGAACATTAAAACAGCTTGTATGACCCCATCATTCCCCATCTTCACTGCCACAACCACAGATATACACCCTTGGGACTAGTAATCTGTTGAATTGCATTAAACAAAGAGTCTTTGTTGATTTCTAGCATTTCTCACAAGTATTTGATGCTTAATTACTCAAAAATGAGTCAGTGTCTTCATTTCTTCCTGACAAAGCTCCACTTCTCGTTGTAATGTCTCTTCCACACTGAAAGATCTTCAAAACAGCTTGTGTGACCCCATCATTCACTATATTCACGGCCACAACCACAGATATACACCCTTGGGGCTAGGAATCTGTTGAATTGCGTTAAAAGAAGAGTCTTTGATGATTTCCAGCATTTCTCACAAGTATTTGATGCTTAATTACTCGAAAATGAGTCCGTGTCTTCATTTCTTCCTAACAAGGCTCCACTTTCCGTTGTAATGTCTCTTTCACACTTAAAGATCTTCAAAACAGCTTGTATGACCCTATGATTCACAATATTCACTGCCACAACCACAGATATACACCCTTGGGACTAGTAATCTGTTGAATTGCATTAAACAAAGAGTCTTTGTTGATTTCTAGCATTTCTCACAAGTATTTGATGCTTAATTACTCAAAAATGAGTCAGTGTCTTCATTTCTTCCTGACAAAGCTCCACTTCTCGTTGTAATGTCTCTTCCACACTGAAAGATCTTCAAAACAGCTTGTGTGACCCTATCATTCACTATATTCACGGCCACAACCACAGATATACACCCTTGGGGCTAGGAATCTGTTGAATTGCGTTAAAAGAAGAGTCTTTGATGATTTCCAGCATTTCTCACAAGTATTTGATGCTTAATTACTCAAAAATGAGTCCGTGTCTTCATTTCTTCCTAACAAGGCTCCACTTTCCGTTGTAATGTCTCTTTCACACTTAAAGATCTTCCAAACTGCTTGTATGACCCTATCATTCACTATATTCACAGCCACAACTACAAATATACACCCTTGGGACTAGGAATTTATTGAATTGCATTAAACAAAGAGTCTTTGATGATTTCTAGCATTTCTCCCAAGTGTTTAGGCTCTACTTTTCGTTGTAAGGACTCTTTCACACTTAGACATCCTGAAAACAGCTTGTATGACCCTATCATTCAGTATATTCACCGCCACAACCACAGATATACACCCTTGGGACTAGGAATCTGATGAATTGCATTAAACAAAGAGTCTTTGATGATTTCTAGCATTTCTCACAGGTATTTGATGCTTAATTACTCAAAAATGAGTCTGTGTCTTCATGTCTTCCTAACAAGGCTCCACTTTTCGTTGTAATGACTGTTTTACACTTAAAGATGTTGAAAACAGCTTCTATGACCCCATCATTGACTATATTCACTGCCACAACCACAGATATACCCCCTTGGGACTAGGAATCTGTTGAATTGCATTAAACGAAGAGTCTTCGATGATTTCTAGCATTTCTCAAAAGTATTTGATGCTTAATTACTCAAAAATGTGTCCGTGTCTTCATTTCTTCCTAACAAGGCTCTAGTTTACGTTGTAATGACTCTTTCACACCTAGAGATCCTCAAAACAGCTTGTATGACCCTATCATTCACTATATTCACTGCCACAACCACATATACACACCCTTGGGACTAGGAATCTGTTGAATTGCATTAAAGAAAGAGTCTTTGATGATTTCTAGCATTTCTCACAAGTATTTGATGCTTAATTAAGTCTGTTTTGAGGATCTCTAAGTGTGAAAAAGTCATTACAACGAAAAGTAGAGCCTTGTTAGGAAGAAATGAAGACACGGGCTCATTTTTGAGTAATTAAGCAAGAAATACTTTTGAGAAATGCTAGAAATCATCAAAGAGACATTGTTTAATGCAATTCAACAGATTCCTAGTCCCAAGGGAGTGTATCTGTGGTTGTGGCAGTGAATATAGTCACTGATGGGGTCATAGAACCTGTTTTCAACATCTTTAAGTGTGAAAGGGTCATTACAACGAAAAGTAGAGCCTTGTGAGGAAGAAATGAAGACACAGACTCATTTTTGAGTAATTAAGAATCAAATACTTGTGAGAAATGCTAGAAATCATCAAAGACTCTTTGTTTAATGCAATTCAACAGATTCCTTGTCCGAAGGGAGTGTATCTGTGGTTGTGGCAGTGAATATAGTCACTGATGGGGTCATAGAAGCTGTTTTCAAACATCTTTAAGTGTGAAAGGGTCATTACAACGAAAAGTAGAGCCTTGTGAGGAAGAAATGAAGACACGGACTCATTCTTCAGTAATTAAGCATCAAATACTTGTGAGAAATGCTAGAAATCTTCAAAGACTCTTTCTTTAATGCAATTCAACAGATTCCTAGTCCCAAGGGTGTGTATATGTGGTTGTGGCAGTGAATATAGTGAATGATACGCTCATAGAGGCTGTTTTGAGGATCTCTAAGTGTGAAAGAGTCATTACAACGAAAAGTAGAGCCTTGTTAGGAAGAAATCAAGACACGGACTCATTTTTGAGTAATTAAGCATCAAATATTTGTGAGAAATGCTAGAAATCATCAAAAACACTTTGTTTAATGCAATTCAACAGATTCCTAGTCCCAAGGGAGTGTATCTGTGGTTGTGGCAGTGAATATAGTCACTGATGGGGTCATAGAAGCTGTTTTCAACATCTTTAAGTGTGAAAGGGTCGTTACAACGAAAAGTAGAGCCTTGTTAGGAGGAAATGAAGACACGGACTCATTTTTGAGTAATTAAGCATCAAATACTTGTGACAATTGCTAGAAATCATCAAAGACTCATTGTTTAATGCAATTCAACAGATTCCTTGTCCCAAGGGTGTATATCTGTGGTTCTGGCAGTGAATATAGTCAATGATGGGGACATAGAAGCTGTTTTCAACATCTTTAAGTGTGAAAGAGTCATCACAACGAAAAGTGGAGCTTTGTTAGGAGGAAATGAAGACACGGACTGATTTTTGAATAATTAAGCAACAAATACTTGTGAGAAATGCTAGAAATCATCAAAGACACTTTGTTTAAAGCAATTCAACAGATTCCTAGTCCCAAGGGAGTGTATCTGTGGTAGTGGCAGTGAATATAGTCACGGATGGGGTCATAGAAGCTGTTTTCAACATCTTTAAGTGTGAAAGGGTCATTACAACGAAAAGTAGAGCCTTGTGAGGAGGAAATGAAGACACGGACTCATTTTTGAGTAATTAAGCATCAACTACTTGTGAGAAATGCTAGAAATCATCAAAGACTCTTTCTTTTATGCAATTCAACAGATTCGTAGTCCCAAGGGTGTGTATATGGGGTTGTGGCAGTGAATATAGTCAATGATAGGGTCATACAAGCTGTTTTGAGGATCTCTAAGTGTGAAAAAGTCATTACAACGAAAAGTAGAGCCTTGTTAGGAAGAAATGAAGACACGGGCTCATTTTTGAGTAATTAAGCAACAAATACTTTTGAGAAATGCTAGAAATCATCAAAGAGACATTGTTTAATGCAATTCAACAGATTCCTAGTCCCAAGGGAGTGTATCTGTGGTTGTGGCAGTGAATATACTCACTGATGGGGTCATAGAACCTGTTTTCAACATCTTTAAGTGTGAAAGGGTCATTAGAACGAAAAGTAGAGCATTGTGAGGAAGAAATGAAGACACGGACTCATTTTTGAGTAATTAAGCATCAAATACTTGTGAGAAATGCTAGAAATCATCAAAGACTCTTTCTTCAATGCAATTCAACAGATTCCTAGTCCCAAGGGAGTGTATATGTGGTTGTGGCATTGAATATAGTCACTGATGGGGTCATAGAAGCTGTTTTCAACATCTTTAAGTGTGAAAGGGTCATTACAACGAAAAGTAGAGCCTTGTGAGGAAGAAATGAAGACACGGACTCATTTTTGAGTAATTAAGCATCAAATACTTGTGAGAAATGCTAGAAATCATCAAAGACTCTTTCTTCAATGCAATTCAACAGATTCCTAGTCCCAAGGGAGTGTATATGTGGTTGTGGCATTGAATATAGTCACTGATGGGGTCATAGAAGCTGTTTTCAACATCTTTAAGTGTCAAAGGGTCATTACAACGAAAAGTAGAGCCTTGTGAGGAAGAAATGAAGACACGGACTCATTTTTGAGTAATTAAGCATCAAATACTTGTGAGAAATGCTAGAAATCATCAAAGACTCTTTCTTCAATGCAATTCAACAGATTCCTAGTCCCAAGGGAGTGTATATGTGGTTGTGGCATTGAATATAGTCACTGATGGGGTCATAGAAGCTGTTTTCAACATCTTTAAGTGTCAAAGGGTCATTACAACGAAAAGTAGAGCCCTGTGAGGAAGAAATGAAGACAAGGACTCATTTTTGAGTAATTAAGCATCAAATACTTGTGAGAAATGCTAGAAATCATCAAAGACTCTTTGTTTGATGCAATTCAACAGATTCCTAGTCCCAAGGGTGTGTATATGTGGTTGTGACAGTGAATATAGTGAATTATAGGGTCATACAAGCTATTTTGAGGATCTCTAAGTGTGAAAGAGTCATTACAACGAAAAGTAGAGCCTTGTTAGGAAGAAATACAGACACGGACTCATTTTTGAGTAATTAAGCATCAAATACTTGTGAGAAATGCTAGAAATCATCAAAGACACTTTGTTTAATGCAATTCAACAGATTCCTAGTCCCAAGGGAGTGTATCTGTGGTTGTGGCAGTGAATATAGTCACTGATGGGGTCATAGAAGCTGTTTTCAACATCTTTAAGTGTAAAAGGGTCATTACAACGAAAAGTAGAGCCTTGTGAGAAAGAAATGAAGACACGGACTCATTTTTTAGTAATTGAGCATCAAATGCTTGTGAGAAATGCTAGAAATCATCAAAGACTCTTTGTTTAATTCAATTCAACAGATACCTAGTCCCAAGGGATTGTATCTGTGGCTGTGGCAGTGAATATAGTCACTGATGGGGTCATAGAAGCTGTTTTCAACATCTTTAAGTGTGAAAGAGTCATCGCAACGAAAAGTGGAGCTTTGTTAGGAGGAAATGAAGACACGGACTGATTTTTGAGTAATTAAGCAACAAATACTTGTGAGAAATGCTAGAAATCATCAAAGACACTTTGTTTAAAGCAATTCAACAGATTCCTAGTCCCAAGGGAGTGTATCTGTGGTAGTGGCAGTGAATATAGTCACTGATGGGGTCATAGAAGCTGTTTTCAACATCTTTAAGTGTGAAAGGGTCATTACAACGAAGAGTAGAGCCTTGTGAGGAAGAAATGAAGACACGGACTCATTTTTGAGTAATTAAGCATCAAATACTTGTGAGAAATGCTAGAAATCATCAAAGACACTTTGTTTAATGCAATTCAATAGATTCCTAGTCCCAAGGGAGTGTATCTGTGGTTGTGGCAGTGAATATAGTCACTGATGGGGTCATAGAAGCTGTTTTCAACATCTTTAAGTGTGAAAGGGTCATTAGAATGAAAAGTAGAGCCTTGTGAGGAACAAATGAAGACACGGACTCATTTTTGAGTAATTAAGCATCAAATACTTGTGAGAAACGCTAGAAATCATCAAAGACTCTTTCTTGAATGCAATTCAACAGATTCCTAGTCCCAAGGGAGTGTATATGTGGTTGTGGCATTGAATATAGTCACTGATGGGGTCATAGAAGCTGTTTTCAACATCTTTAAGTGTCAAAGGGTCATTACAACGAAAAGTAGAGCCTTGTGAGGAAGAAATGAAGACACGGACTCATTTTTGAGTAATTAAGCATCAAATACTTGTGAGAAATGCTAGAAATCATCAAAGACTCTTTGTTTGATGCAATTCAACAGATTCGTAGTCCCAAGGGTGTGTATATGTGGTTGTGACAGTGAATATAGTGAATTATAGGGTCATACAAGCTATTTTGAGGATCTCTAAGTGTGAAAGAGTCATTACAACGAAAAGTGATGAGAACCGTAGACATTGATGCAGAAATCCCCAAAAAGACGTGGCTTAGGGACCCAACGCACACAATGAATCAAAGAACAACCAGGAAAGCTAAATCAGGGTTTAACAACACAAACCCTAGACCCAAAATTCGAAGGAACACGAACCTAGGGTATTCAAGATGGATATGGACGCCACACTCCAGAAGAGGAAGGAATTGGGAGTGATAAGTCGGTTTGAACGCCACAAGAAGAAAACCTCTTGATAAGTTCTTTAGTTCTCAAAAGAACCGAAGGAGAAACCCTTGCTTTCTATTTCACTGAAAGTTGTCTGATTTCTTGATTGTCTGATTTCCAAAGCTTACAAGGGGTGCCTATTTATAGGCTTAGATAGCAATCCTAAAGTGGAAGAATTCCTATTTAGGAGAAATCCCTATTTTGGAGGAATTTCGGAATATTTCCAGCACATACAATAAACTCCTAATTTGGAGTGACTACTATTATTAGTCCTAATATTTTAATTACTCTAATGATATTAATAAGGCCTGGACTCTCTTCTAAGTTTAAATTCACACCATTTGAAGCTGGGTTGGCCTGTGCGTTCTGAATCAGCCCATTTAGTGCTTCTTTAATCTTTCTGGCCCTAGCTCGTGTTATTGGGCCTTCTGGAATGTGCAATGGACCTCTTGCATCCATTGAAGCCCTAGCTCGTGTTATTGGGCCTTCTAGAATGTGCAATGGACCTCTTCGATCAATTGAAGCTCTAACTCGTGTTATTGGGCCTTCTAAAATGTGCAATGGACTTTTTGCATCCTTGGAAGCCTTCCACCCTTCCTGTCTACGGTTCTCATCAGACATGAAGGGTGGAAGGCTTCAATGGATGCAAGAGGTCCATTGCACATTCCAGAAGACCCAATAACACGAGCTAGGGCCAGAAAGATTAAAGAAGCACCGAATGGGCTGATTCAGGACGCTCAGGCCAACCCAACTTCAAATGGTGCGAATTTAAACTTGGAAGAGAGTCCAGGCCTTATTAATATCATTAGAGTAATTAAAATATTAGGACTAATAATAGTAGTCACTCCAAATTAGGAGTTTATTTTCCATATAAGAATTTGTACCGAGATAGGAATTCCTCCTAAACAAGGAATTGTCCTAAATACGAATTTTGCCTCTTTAGGATTGCTATCTAAGCCTATAAATAGGCACCCCTTGTAAGCTTTGCAGATCAGACAATCAAGAAATCAGACAACTTTCAGTGAAATAGAAAACAAGGGTTTCTCCTTCGGTTCTTTTGAGAACTAAAGAACTTATCAAGAGGTTTTCTTCTTGTGGCGTTCAAACCGACTTATCACTCCCAATTCCTTCCTCTTCTGGAGTGTGGCGTCCATATCCATCTTGAATACCCTAGGTTCGTGTTCCTTCGAATTTTGGGTCTAGGGTTTGTGTTATTAAACTCTGATTTAGCTTTCCTGGTTGTTCTTTGATTCATTGTGTGCGTTGGGTCCCTAAGCCACGTCTTTTTGGGGTTTTTCGCATCAAAAAGTAGAGCCTTGTTAGGAAGAAATACAGACACGGACTCATTTTTGAGTAATTAAGCATCAAATACTTGTGACAATTGCTAGAAATCATGAATGACTCTTTGTTTAATGCAATTCAACAGATTCCAAGTCCCAAGGGTGTATATCAGTGGTTGTGGCAGAGAATATAGTGAATGATAGGGTCATACAAGCTGTTTTGAGGATCTCTAAGTGTGAAAGAGTCATTGCAACGAAAAGTGGAGCTTTGTTAGGAGGAAATGAAGACACGGACTCATTATTGAGTAATTAAGCAACAAATACTTGTGAGAAATGCTAGAAATCATCAAAGACACTTTGTTTAATGCAATTCAACAGATTCCTAGTCCCAAGGGAGTGTATATGTGGTTGTGGCAGTGAATATAGTCAATGATAGGGTCAAACAAGCTGTTTTGAGGATCTCTAAGTGTGAAAAAGTCATTACAACGAAAGGTAGAGCCTTGTTAGGAAGAAATACAGACACGGACTCATTTTTGAGTAATTAAGCATCAAATACTTGTGAGAAATGCTAGAAATCATCAAAGACACTTTGTTTAATGCAATTCAACAGATTCCTAGTCCCAAGGGAGTGTATCTGTGGTTGTGGCAGTGAATATAGTCACTGATGGGGTCATAGAACCTGTTTTCAACATCTTTAAGTGTGAAAGGGTCATTACAACAAAAAGTAGAGCCTTGTGAGGAAGAAATGAAGACACGGACTCATTTTTGAGTAATTAAGCATCAAATGCTTGTGAGAAATGCTAGAAATCATCAAAGACTCTTTGTTTAATTCAATTCAACAGATTCCTAGTCCCAAGGGAGTGTATCTGTGGTTGTGGCAGTGAATATAGTCACTGATGGGGTCATAGAAGCTGTTTTCAACATCTTTGAGTGTGAAAGGGTCATTACAACGAAAAGTAGAGCCTTGTGAGGAAGAAATGAAGACACGGACTCATTTTTGAGTAATTAAGCATCAAATACTTGTGAGAAATGCTAGAAATCATCAAAGACTCTTTCTTTAATGCAATTCACCAGATTCCTAGTCCCAAGGGTGTGTATATGTGGTTGTGGCAGTGAATATAGTGAATGATAGGGTCATACAAGCTGTTGTGAGGATCTCTAAGTGTGAAAGAGTCATTACAACGAAAAGTAGAGCCTTGTTAGGAAGAAATGAAGACACGGACTCATTTTTGAGTAATTAAGCGTCAACTACTTGTGAGAAATGCTAGAAATCATCAACGACTCTTTGTTTAATGCAATTGAACAGATTCCTAGTCCCAAGGGTGTGTATATGTGGTTGTGGCAGTGAATATAGTGAATGATAGGGTCATACAAGCTGTTTTGAGGATCTCTAAGTGTGAAAGAGTCATTGCAACGAAAAGTGGAGCTTTGTTAGGAGGAAATGAAGACACGGACTCATTTTTGAGTAATTAAGCATCAAATACTTGTGAGAAATGCTAGAAATCATCAAAAACACTTTGTTTAATGCAATTCAACAGATTCCTAGTCCCAAGGGAGTGTATCTGTAGTTGTGGCAGTGAATATAGTGAATGAAAGGGTCATACAAGCTGTTTTGAGGATCTCTAAGTGTGAAAGAGTCATTACAACGAAAAGTAGAGCCTTGTTAGGAAGAAATGAAGACACGGACTCATTTTTGAGTAATTAAGCATCAAATACTTGTGAGAAATGCTAGAAATCATCAAAAACACTTTGTTTAATGCAATTCAACAGATTCCTAGTCCCAAGGGAGTGTATCTGTGGTTGTGGCAGTGAATATAGTGAATGATAGTGTCATACAAGCTGTTTTGAGGATCTCTAAGTGTGAAGGAGTCATTGCAACGAAAAGTGGAGCTTTGTTAGGAGGAAATGAAGACACGGACTCATTTTTGAGTAATTAAGCAACAAATACATGTGAGAAATGCTAGAAATCATCAAAGACACTTTATTTAATGCAATTCAACAGATTCCTAGTCCCAAGGGAGTGTATCTGTGGTTGTGGCAGTGAATATAGTGAATGAAAGGGTCATACAAGCTGTTTTGAGGATCTCTAAGTGTAAAAGAGTCATTACAATGAAAAGTAGAGCCTTGTGAGGAAGAAATGAAGACACGGACTCATTTTTGAGTAATTAAGCATCAAATACTTGTGAGAAATGCTAGAAATCATCAAAGACTCTTTGTTTAATGCAATTCAACAGATTCCTTGTCCGAAGGGAGTGTATCTGTGGTTGTGGCAGTGAATATAGTCACTGATGGGGTCATAGAAGCTGTTTTCAACATCTTTAAGTGTCAAAGGGTCATTACAACGAAAAGTAGAGCCTTGTGAGGAAGAAATGAAGACACGGACTCATTTTTGAGTAATTAAGCATCAAATACTTGTGAGAAATGCTAGAAATCATCAAAGACTCTTTGTTTAATGCAATTCAACAGATTCCTTGTCCGAAGGGAGTGTATCTGTGGTTGTGGCAGTGAATATAGTCACTGATGGGGTCATAGAAGCTGTTTTCAACATCTTTAAGTGTCAAAGGGTCATTACAACGAAAAGTAGAGCCTTGTGAGGAAGAAATGAAGACACAGACTCATTTTTGAGTAATTAAGCATCAACTACTTGTGAGAAATGCTAGAAATCATCAAAGACTCTTTCTTTTATGCAATTCAACAGATTCGTAGTCCCAAGGGTGTGTATATGGGGTTGTGGCAGTGAATATAGTGAATGATAGGGTCATACAAGCTGTTTTGAGGATCTGTAAGTGTGAAAAGTCATTACAACGAAAAGTAGAGCCTTGTTAGGAAGAAATGAAGACACGGGCTCATTTTTGAGTAATTAAGCAACAAATACTTTGAGAAATGCTAGAAATCATCAAAGAGACATTGTTTAATGCAATTCAACAGATTCCTAGTCCCAAGGGAGTGTATCTGTGGTTGTGGCAGTGAATATAGTCACTGATGGGGTCATAGAACCTGTTTTCAACATCTTTAAGTGTGAAAGGGTCATTAGAACGAAAAGTAGAGCCTTGTGAGGAAGAAATGAAGACACGGACTCATTTTTGAGTAATTAAGCATCAAATACTTGTGAGAAATGCTAGAAATCATCAAAGACTCTTTCTTCAATGCAATTCAACAGATTCCTAGTCCCAAGGGAGTGTATATGTGGTTGTGGCATTGAATATAGTCACTGATGGGGTCATAGAAGCTGTTTTCAACATCTTTAAGTGTGAAAGGGTCATTACAACGAAAAGTAGAGCCTTGTGAGGAAGAAATGAAGACACGGACTCATTTTTGAGTAATTAAGCATCAAATACTTGTGAGAAATGCTAGAAATCATCAAAGACTCTTTCTTGAATGCAATTCAACAGATTCCTAGTCCCAAGGGAGTGTATATGTGGTTGTGGCATTGAATATAGTCACTGATGGGGTCATAGAAGCTGTTTTCAACATCTTTAAGTGTCAAAGGGTCATTACAACGAAAAGTAGAGCCTTGTGAGGAAGAAATGAAGACACGGACTCATTTTTGAGTAATTAAGCATCAAATACTTGTGAGAAATGCTAGAAATCATCAAAGACTCTTTGTTTGATGCAATTCAACAGATTCCTAGTCCCAAGGGTGTGTATATGTGGTTGTGACAGTGAATATAGTGAATTATAGGGTCATACAAGCTATTTTGAGGATCTCTAAGTGTGAAAGAGTCATTACAACGAAAAGTAGAGCCTTGTTAGGAAGAAATACAGACACGGACTCATTTTTGAGTAATTAAGCATCAAATACTTGTGAGAAATGCTAGAAATCATCAAAGACACTTTGTTTAATGCAATTCAACAGATTCCTAGTCCCAAGGGAGTGTATCTGTGGTTGTGGCAGTGAATATAGTCACTGATGGGGTCATAGAAGCTGTTTTCAACATCTTTAAGTGTGAAAGGGTCGTTACAACGAAAAGTAGAGCCTTGTTAGGAAGAAATGAAGACACGGACTCATTTTTGAGTAATTAAGCATCAAATACTTGTGACAATTGCTAGAAATCATCAAAGACTCATTGTTTAATGCAATTCAACAGATTCCTTGTCCCAAGGGTGTATATCTGTGGTTCTGGCAGTGAATATAGTCAATGATGGGGTCATAGAAGCTGTTTTTGATGCAGAAAACCCCAAAAAGACGTGGCTGAGGGACCCAATGCACACAATGAATCAAATAACAACCAGAAAAGCTAAATCAGAGTTTAATAACACAAACCCTAGACCCAATATTCCAAGGAACACGAACCTAGGGTATTCAAGATGGATATGGACGCCACACTCCAGAAAAGGAAGGAATTGGGAGTGATAAGTCGATTTGAACGCCACAAGAAGAATTACCTCTTGATAAGTTCTTTAGTTCTTAAAAGAACCGAGGGAGAAAAACCCTTGCTTTTTATTTCACTCCAAGTTGTCTGATTTCTTGATTGTCTGATTTCCAAAGCTTACAAGGGGTGCCTATTTATAGGCTAAGATAGCAATCCTAAAGAGGCAAAAATTCCTAGTTAGGACAATTCCTTATTTAGGCGGAATTCCTATCTAGGTACAAATTCTTATATGGAAAATAAACTCCTAATTTGGAGTTACTGCTATTATTACTCCTAACACTTTAATTACTCTAATGATATTAATAAGGCATGGACTCTCTTCCAAGTTTAAATTCGCACCATTTGAAGTTGGGTTGGCCTGAGCATCCTGAATCAGCCCATTTAGTGCTTCTTTAATCTTTCTGGCCCTAGCTCGTGTTATTGGGCCTTCTGGAATGTGCAATGGACCTCTTGCATCCATTCAAGCCCTAGCTCGTGTTATTGGGCCTTCTAGAATGTGCAATGGACCTCTTGCATCAATTGAATCTCTAACTCGTGTTATTGGGCCTTTTGGAATGTGCAATGGACTTTTTTCATTTTTTGAAGCCTTCCACCCTTCATGTCTACGGTTCTCATCAGTTTTCAACATCTTTAAGTGTGAAAGAGTCATCGCAACGGAAAGTGGAGCTTTGTTAGGAGGAAATGAAGACACGGACTGATTTTTGAGTAATTAAGCAACAAATACTTGTGAGAAATGCTAGAAATCATCAAAGACACTTTCTTTAATGCAATTCAACAGATTCTTAGTCCCAAGGGAGTGTATCTGTGGTTGTGGCAGTGAATATAGTCACTGATGGGGTCATAGAAGCTGTTTTGAACATCTTTAAGTGTCAAAGGGTCATTACAACGAAAAGTAGAGCCTTGTTAGGAAGAAATGAAGACACGGACTCATTTTTGAGTAATTAAGCCTCAAATACTTGTGAGAAATGCTAGAAATCATCATAGACTCTTTGTTTAATGCAATTCAACAGATTCCAAGTCCCAAGGGTGTATATCAGTGGCTGTGGCTGTGAATATAGTGAATGATAGGGTCATACAAGCTGTTTTGAGGATCTCTAAGTGTGAAAGAGTCATTACAACGAAAAGTAGAGCCTTGTTAGGAAGAGATGAAGACACAGACTCATTTTTGAGTAATTAAGCATCAAATACTTGTGAGAAATGCTAGAAATCATCAAAGACTCTTTGTTTAATGCACTTCAATAGATTCCTAGTCCCAAGGGTGTATATCTATGGTTGTGGCAGTGAATATTGTGAATCATAGGGTCATACAAGCTGTTTTGAAGATCTTTAAGTGTGAAAGAGACATTACAACGAAAAGTGGAGCCTTGTTAGGAAGAAATGAAGACACGGACTCATTTTTGAGTAATTAAGCATCAAATACTTGTGAGAATTGCTAGAAATCATCAAAGACTCTTTGTTTGATGCAATTCAACAGATTCCTAGTCCCAAGGGTGTATATCTGTGGTTGTGGCAGTGAATATAGTGAATGATAGGGTCATACAAGCTGTTTTGAGGATCTCAAAGTGTGAAAGAGTCATTTCAACGAAAAGTAGAGCCTTGTTAGGAAGAAATGAAGACACGGGCTCATTTTTGAGTAATTAAGCATCAAATACTTGTGAGAAATGCTAAAAATCATCAAAGACTCTTTGTTTAATGCAATTCAACAGATTCCTAGTCCCAAGGGAGTGTATCTGTGGTTGTGGCAGTGAATATAGTCACTGATGGGGTCATAGAAGCTGTTTTCATCATCTTTAAGTGTGAAAGGGTCATTACAACGAAAAGTAGAGCCTTGTGAGGAAGAATGAAGACACGGACTCATTTGAGTAAT
>JAIRCJ010000086.1:229107-288896 GCA_020883675.1 Bruguiera gymnorhiza | reverse complement strand
AGATTCCTAGTCCCAAGGGTGTATATCTGTGGTTGTGGCAGTGAATATAGTGAATGATAGGGCCATACAAGCTGTTTGGAGGATCTTTAAGTGTGAAAGAGTCATTACAGCGAAAAGCAGAGCCTTGTTAGGAAGAAATGAAGACACGGACTCATTTTTGAGTAATTAAGCATCCAATACTTGTGAAAAATGCTAGAAATCATCAACGACTCTATGTTTAATCCCAATTCAAAAACGGATCCTAGTCCCAAGCGTGTATATCTGTGGTTGTGGCAGTGAATATAGTGAATGATAGGGTCATACAAGTAGTTTTGAGGATCTTTAAGAGTGAAAGAGTCATTACAACGAAAAGTGGAGCCTTGTTAGGAAAGAAATGACGACACAGACTCATTTTTGAGTAATTAAGCATCAAAATACTTGCGAAAAATGCTAGAAATCCTCAAAGTCTCTTTGTTTAATGCAATTCAACAGATTCCTAGTCCCAAGGGTGTATATATGTGGTTGTGGCAGTGAATATAGTCAATGATGGGGTCATAGAAGCTGTTTTTCAACATCTTTTAAGTGTGAAAGAGTCATTACAACGAAAAGTAGAGCCTTGTTAGGAGGAAATGAAGACACGGACTCATTTTTGAGTAATGAAGCATCAAATACTTGTGAGAAAAGCTAGAAATCATTAAAGACTCTTTGTTTAATGCATGTCAACAGATGCCTAGTCCCAAGGTGTATATCTGTGGTTGTGGCAGTGAATATAGTGAATCATAGGGTCATACAAGCTGTTTTGAGATCTTTAAGTGTGAAAGAGAGATTACAACGAAAAGTGGAGCCTTGTTAAGAAATGAAGACACAGACTCATTTTTGAGTAATTAAGCATCAAATACTTGTGAGAAATGCTAGAAATCATCAATAGACTCTTTGTTTAATGCAATTCAACAGATTCCTAGTCCCAAGGTGTGTATATGTGGTTGTGGCAGTGAATATAGTCAATGATGGGGTCATAGAAGCTGTTTTCAACATCTTAAGTGTGAAAGAGTCCTTACAACGAAAAGCACAGGCTTGTTAGGAAGAAATGAAGACACGGACTCATTTTTGTAATTAAGCATCAAATACTTGTGAGAAATGCTAGAAATCATCAAAGACTCTTTGTTTAATGCAATTCAACAGATTCCTAGTCCCAACAGTGTATATCTGTGGTTGTGGCAGTGAATATAGTGAATGATAGTGTCATACAAGCTGTTTTGAGGATCTGTAAGTGTGAAAGAGTCTTTGCGACGAAAAGTGGAGCCTTGTTAGGACCGAAATGAAGACACGGACTCATTTTTGAGGAATTAAGCATCAAATACTTGTGAGAAATGCTAGAAATCGTCAAAGACTCTTTGTTTAATGCAATTCAACAAATTCCTAGTCCCAAGGGTGTGTATATGTGGTTGTGGGCAGTGAATATAGTCAATGATGGGGTCATAGAAGCTGTTTTTCAACATCTTTTGAGTGTGAAAGAGTCATGACAACGAAAAGCAGAGCCTTGTTAGGAAGAAATGAAGACACGGACCCATTTTTGAGTAATTAAGCATCAATACTTGTGAGAAATGCTAGAAATCATCAAAGACTCTTTTTTTAATGCAATTCAACAGATTCCTAGTCCCAAGGGTGTATATATGTGGTTGTGGCAGTCAATATAGTCAATGATGGGGTCATAGAAGCTGTTATCAACATCTTTAAGTGTGAAAGAGTGATTACAACGAAAAGTAGAGCCTTGTTAGGAGGAAATGAAGACACGGACTCATTTGTGAGATAATTAAGCATCAAATACTTGTGAGAAAAGCTAGAAATCGTCAAAGACTCTTTGTTTAATGCATGTCAACAGATTCCTAGTCCCAAGGGTGTATATCTGTGGCTGTGGCAGTGCATATAGTGAATCATAGGGTCCTACAAGCTGTTTTAGAGATCCTTAAGTGTGAAAGAGACATTACAACGAAAAGTGGAGCCTTGTTCGGAGGAAATGAAGACACAGACTCATTTTTGAGTAATTAAGCACCAAATACTTGTGAGAAATGCTAGAAATCATCAAAGACTCTTGTTTAATGCAATTCAACAGATTCCTAGTCCCAAGGGTGTATATCGGTGGTTGTGGCAGTGAATATAGTGAATGATAGGGTCATACAAGCTGTTTTGAGGATCTTTAAGTGTGAAAGGGTCATTACAACGAAAAGTAGAGCCTTGTTAGGAGAAAATGAAGACACAGACCCATTTTTGAGTAATTAGGCATCAAATACTTGTGAGAATGCTGGAAATCATCAAAGACTCTTTCTTTAATGCAATTCAACACATTCCTAGTCCCAAGGTGTGTATCTGTGGTTGTGGCAGTGAATATAGTCAATGATGGGGTCATAGAAGCTGTTTTCAACATCTTTAAGTGGGAAAGAGTCATTACAACGAAAAGTAGAGCCTTGTTAGAAAGACATGAAGACACGGACTCATTTTGAGTAATTAAGCATCAAATACTTGTGAGAAATGATAGAAATCATCAAAGACTCTTTGTTTAATGCAGTTCATCAGATTCCCAGTCCCAAGGGTGTATATCTGTGGTTGGGGCCGTGAATATAGTGAATGATAGGGTCATACAAGCTGTTTTCAGGATCTCTAAGTGTGAAAGAGTCATTACAAAGAAACGTAGAGCCTTGTTAGGAAGAAATGAAGACACAGACTCATTTTGAGTAATTAAGCATCAAATACTTGTGAGAAATGCTAGAAATCATCAAAGACTATTTGTTTAATGCAATTCAACAGATTCCTAGTCCCAAGGCATTGTATCTGTGGTTGTGGCAGTGAATATAGTCAATGATGGGGTCATAGAAGCTGTTTTCAACATCTTTAAGTGTGAAAGAGTCATTACAACGAAAGGTAGAGCCTTCTTAGGAAGAAATGAAGTCACGGACTCATTTTTGAGTAATTAAGCATCAAATACTTGTGAGAAAGGCTAGAAATCATTATAGACTCTTTGTTTAATGCAATTCAACAGATTCCTAGTCCCAAGGGAGTGTATCTGATGGGGAAAACCCCAAAAAGACGTGGCTTAGGGACCCAACGCACACAATGAATCAAAGAACAACCAGGAAAGCTAAATCAGGGTTTAATAACACAAACCCTAGACCCAAAATTCGAAGGAACACGAACCTAGGGTATTCAAGATGGATATGGACGCCACACTCCAGAAGAGGAAGGAATTGGGAGTGATAAGTCGGTTTGAACGCCACAAGAAGAAAACCTCTTGATAAGTTCTTTAGTTCTCAAAAGAACTGAAGGAGAAACCCTTGCTTTCTATTTCACTGAAAGTTGTCTGATATCTTGATTGTCTGATTTCCAAAGCTTACAAGGGGTGCCTATTTATAGGCTAAGATAGCAATCCTAAAGAGGCATAAATTCCTAGTTAGGACAATTCCTTATTTAGGCGGAATTCCTATCTAGGTACAAATTCTTATATGGAAAATAAACTCCTAATTTGGAGTTACTACTATTATTAGTCCTAACACTTTAATTACTCTAATGATATTAATAAGGCCTGGACTCTCTTTTATGTTTAAATTCGCACCATTTGAAGCTGGGTTGGCCTGAGCGTCCTTAATAAGACCATTTAGTGCTTCTTTCATCTTTCTGGCTCTAACTCGTGTTATTGGGCCTTCTGGAATGTGTAATGGACCTCTTGCAACCATTGAAGCTCTAGCTCGTGTTATTGGGCCTTCTGGAATGGGCAATGGACCTTTTGGATCTATTGAAGCCTTCCACCCATCATCTCCACGATTCTCATCATTCCCCCTTTCCTCAAAATGATTCGTCCTCGAATCATTGCCTTGTTTATACTGGATGATGTAGGGAAAGGTTTGAATGAATTTGATCCACTTGGCATGTCTTTTGTTCAACTTTCCTTGTACAAGTAGGACAGGAACTGCATAAGGACTCATGCTTTCCCTTGCATGCCCTTTTGAAATATGTTCCTCAACCTGCATTTGAAACTGCCTTGTCTCCTTTGGATTACTCTTATATGTTGGCCGATTTTGGATGGATGCACCAAGGATGAAATCAATTTGATGCTCAATTCCTCTCTTGGGTGGCAATCCACTTGGGTCATTGTCATGGAATACACCTTCAAATTCCTGCAATAGAACAACAACACTAGGCAAAGATGACTCAAACTTGTTAGTGTTAAAATAAGCCTCTTTATACAAAAGTATGATCATAGGTTGTTGGGCAAATATTGCTCTTTGTACATCACTTTCTTTTGCATAGGAACTTTCTGTTTTCTTCTCCTTCTCTTGTGTTCTCACGTTTTCTCCTCTCTTTTCTCTTTTTCCATCTCTCTTTTCTGTTCACTCTCAGTTTTAATCCTTAATTGATCCTCATAAGCTTGTTGAGGTGATAATGGTACAAGAGTGACGGGTTTATCATTCATTACAAAGGAATATCGATTCTTGAATCCGTCATACATAACTCGTCTGTCAAACTGCCATGGCCTTCCTAATAGAATATGGCCTGCTTGCATAGGTACAACATCACATAAAACTTCATCGTGATACCTTCCAATAGAAAATGACACAAGCACTTGCTTATCTACTTTAACTTCACCACTCTCATTCAACCATTGAAGCTTATATGGTTTAGGATGCTTCATAGTAGGTAAATTCAGCTTCTCAACCATAGTTGTGCTAGCAACATTAGTGCAACTCCCACCATCAATAATCATACTACATACCTTATCTTTGATGAGACATCTCGTCTGAAAGATGTTATCTCGTTGCCCCTCATTTTGTTCTTTCACTTGCACATTCAATGCTCGCCTTGTGATGAGAGCTACTCCATTAGCCGGATACTTCTCTCCATCACTTTCACCCTCTGATGATGGCACAGAATCATCATATTCGTGGTCATAGGCACGTCTCAATTGCCTTCTAGCTTTAGAAGCCTCATATTCTTCGTGCCTCCTTTGCAACTCTGCTATTGTATTAGCTTGCTCCTCCATTCTATCTCTCATATCATCAAATCTGGTATTCATGTGCTCAAATTCTTGTTGCATAGCTCTGATCATGAAGGACATGTCAACAGCTCCCTCCTGAGCAGCACCTTTGTCTTTTGAAGACATATTATTTTTTTTATTTTTTCTGATTTAAAGCCAACTGATTTAGAGCCAGGCTCTGATACCAACTGATGGGGAAAACCCCAAAAAGACGTGGCTTAGGGACCCAACGCACACAATGAATCAAAGAACAACCAGGAAAGCTAAATCAGGGTTTAATAACACAAACCCTAGACCCAAAATTCGAAGGAACACGAACCTAGGGTATTCAAGATGGATATGGACGCCACACTCCAGAAAAGGAAGGAATTGGGAGTGATAAGTCGATTTGAACGCCACAAGAAGAAGTACCTCTTGATAAGTTCTTTAGTTCTTAAAAGAACTGAGGGAGAAAAACCCTTGCTGTTTATTTCACTCAAAGTTGTATGATTTCTTGATTGTCTGATCTGCAAAGCTTACAAGGGGTGCCTATTTATAGGCTTAGATAGCAATCCTAAAGAGGCAAAATTCGTATTTAGGACAATTCCTTGTTTAGGAGGAATTCCTATCTAGGTACAAATTCTTATATGGAAAATAAACTCCTAATTTGGAGTGACTACTATTATTAGTCCTAATATTTTAATTACTCTAATGATATTAATAAGGCCTGGACTCTCTTCCAAGTTTAAATTCGCACCATTTGAAGTTGGGTTGGCCTGAGCGTCCTGAATCAGCCCATTCGGTGCTTCTTTAATCTTTCTGGCCCTAGCTCGTGTTATTGGGCCTTCTGGAATGTGCAATGGACCTCTTGCATCCATTGAAGCCTTCCACCCTTCATGTCTACAGTTCTCATCATTCCCCCTTTCCTCAAAAAGATTCGTCCTCGAATCATCACCTTGTTTATACTTGATGACGTAAGGAAAGGTCTGAATGAATTTGATCCACTTGGCATGCCTTCTGTTCAACTTTCCTCGTACAAGTAGGATAGGAACTACATAATGACCCATGCTTTCCCTCACATATCCTTTGAAAATAAGTTCTTCAACCTGTCTTTTATGCTCCTTTGTCTCCTTCTTATATGCTGGCCGATTTTGGATGGATGCACCAAGGATGAAATCAATTTGATACTCAATTCCTCTCTTGGGTGGCAATCCAGTTGGGTCATTATCATGGAATACACCTTCAAATTCCTGCAATAGAACAACAACAACACTAGGCAAAAATGGTTCAAACTTGTTAGTATTAAAATAAGCCACTTTATACAAAAGTATCATCATAGGTTGTTTGGAAAAAATTGCTCTTTGTACATCACTTTCTTTTGCATAGGAACTTTCTGTTTTCTTCTCTTTCTCTTGTGTTCTCACGGTTTCTCCTCTGTTTTCTCTTTTTTCCATCTCTCTTTTCTGTTCACTCTCAGTTTTTATCCTTAATTGATCCTCATAAGCTTGTTGAGGTGATAATGGTACAAGAGTGACGGGTTTATCATTCATTACAAAGGAATATCGATTCTTGAAGCCATCATGCATAACTCGCCTATCAAATTGCCATGGTCTTCCTAATAGAATATGGCCCACATGCATAGGTACAACATCACATAAAATTTCATCACGGTACCTTCCGATAGAAAATGATATGAGCACTTGCTTATTTACCTTGACTTCACCACTGTCATTCAGCCATTGAAGCTTATATGGCCTAGGATGGTTCATAGTAGGTAAATCCAACTTCTCAACCATAGTTGTGCTAGCAACATTAGTGCAACTCCCACCATCAATAATCATACTACATACCTTATCTTTAATGAGACACCTCGTCTGAAAGATGTTATCTCGTTGCACCTCATTTTCTTCCTTTACTTGCACATTCAATACTCGCCTTGTAACAAGAGCTACTCCATTAACTGGATACTCCTCTCCATCACTTTCACCCTCTGATGATGGCATAGAATCATCATCTGATTCACTTTCAGTTTCAACTTCACCATTACTTCTCAAGATCATTGCACGCTTATTTGGATATCGAGATGCAATGTGACCCCTGCCCAAACACTTAAAACATTTAACATCTCTATTTCTACTTGGTTGGGGGTCAGAATTACCTGCCTCCTTGCTAGAACCCACATTCTTGTACTTGGATAGCTCGGCTTTGGACTTGTAGTTGGTCATCTCGTCCCTTTTATTCCAATTTGGCTTCCAAGATGAGGTAGATCCTGAGTTCTGGCCAAACCGTGTGGAACCCTTTCGTTTGAGTTGCCTTTCAACTTTCATGGCCATGTGTACCATGTCTTCTAATTCCACATAGTGTTGCAATTCAACCACGTTTGCTATGTCCCCATTTAGCCCTTGCAGAAATCGAGCCATGGTTGCTTCTCTATCTTCTTCTACATTCGCCTGAATCATGGTAATCTCCATCTCCTTGTGGTAATCCTCCACACTTTTGGTGCCCTGAGTGAGCCCTTGCAGCCTTTGGTACAGCTCCCTGTAATAGTGATTAGGGACAAACCTCCTCCTCATGATAGCCTTCATCTCCTCCCATGTATCAATAGGCCGCTCACGATTCCTTCTCCTAGTCAAAACAAGTTGATCCCACCAAATAATAGCATAATCAGTGAATTCAACTGCAACAAGCTTTACCTTTTTCTCCTCGGAATAGTTGTGGCAATCAAAAACCAACTCAACCTTCTTCTCCCATTCTAGGTATGCATCAGGATCATTCTTACCTTGGAATGGAGGAAGTGTCATTTTAATACTGCCCAAATTATGGTCATAGGTGCCTTGCCTCCCAAATTCTCTTTGATCCCTTCTATTGTTAGCAGTTCGCACCGCAGTAGTTTGATCATCAATTTCATCATCTTCTACATCATCTTCATGGTCATAGGCACGTCTCAACTGCCTTCTTGCTTTAGGAGCCTCATACTCCCCATGCCTCCTTTGCAACTCTGCTATAGTATTAGATTGCTCCTCCATCCTTTCCCTCATATCATCAAATCTGGTATTCATATGCTCAAATTGTTGTTGCATAGCTTTGATCATGAAGGACACATCACCAGCTCCCTCCTGAGCTGCACCTTTGTCTTTGGATGTCATAGTATTACTTCTACACAAAATAATAAGATACCTCACAGAGCACTCCCTCACGTGTTTCACTCAAAAGAAGGTGTCACACTCTCTCGTGTTTACACTCTTTATGGCTTTTTCTTTATATGAACTTTCACTCTTGCCTTTTACCACTCGGATTTCTCCTTTCAGCTCTATAAAGAACTAAAGAAGGTAAATCAAGAGTATTGATTTTGAACAGAATAAGATAAATGTGTAGAATTGAACAAATTGGAGAACAAGGAATCAAAAAAACGAAAAAGGATATCAAGGCAAACAATTTTAATGAACTAAACTCACAAAAAGAATCAGGATAAGGGAAGTTAAATTTAGAGGACAAACTTGGATAACAAGATAGGTAAATGGATGGCAGAATTGGAGTTGAGCAAGAAAACTTTGTTATTATTGTGGCCAATATGACCAAACTGTTAACTTTATCAATAACTTGAATTTGATGTTTCCTTTCTTTTCTTCTTTTTCTTGTTCTTTTTCTTTCTTTGCTTTTTTTTTTTTCGTTGATCCTTCTTTTTTTTTTTTTCCCTTTTTCTTTTGCTTAACACAAAACAACAGTAGAACACTTAGATACAGCAATTGGAATTGAAATTAGCACGTTGAGAAGGATTGCAAGTAAACAGATTTGTGCATTTGAATTGTAATAGACAAATTGAATCGAAATAAATAAATCACAAGGTAGAAAATTGAAGAGTGAGTGGATTCAACCTGATTTAGAGCCAGGCTCTGATACCAACTGATTTAGAGCCGGGCTCTGATACCAACTGATGGGGAAAACCCCAAAAAGACGTGGCTTAGGGACCTAACGCACACAATGAATCAAAGAACAACCAGGAAAGCTAAATCAGGGTTTAATAACACAAACCCTAGACCCAAAATTCGAAGGAACACGAACCTAGGGTATTCAAGATGGATATGGACGCCACACTCCAGAAGAGGAAGGAATTGGGAGTGATAAGTCGGTTTGAACGCCACAAGAAGAAAACCTCTTGATAAGTTCTTTAGTTCTCAAAAGAACCGAAGGAGAAACCCTTGCTTTCTATTTCACTGAAAGTTGTCTGATATCTTGATTGTCTGATTTCCAAAGCTTACAAGGGGTGCCTATTTATAGGCTAAGATAGCAATCCTAAAGAGGCATAAATTCCTAGTTAGGACAATTCCTTATTTAGGCGGAATTCCTATCTAGGTACAAATTCTTATATGGAAAATAAACTCCTAATTTGGAGTTACTACTATTATTAGTCCTAACACTTTAATTACTCTAATGATATTAATAAGGCCTGGACTCTCTTTTATGTTTAAATTCGCACCATTTGAAGCTGGGTTGGCCTGAGCGTCCTTAATAAGACCATTTAGTGCTTCTTTCATCTTTCTGGCTCTAACTCGTGTTATTGGGCCTTCTGGAATGTGTAATGGACCTCTTGCAACCATTGAAGCTCTAGCTCGTGTTATTGGGCCTTCTGGAATGGCCAATGGACCTTTTGGATCTATTGAAGCCTTCCACCCATCATCTCCACGATTCTCATCAGTATCTGTGGTTGTGGCAGTGAATATAGTCAATGATGGGGTCATAGAAGCTGTTTTCAACATCTTTAAGTGAGAAAGAGTCATTACAACGAAAAGGAGAGCCTTGTTAGGAAGACATGAAGATAGGGACTCATTTTCGAGTAATTAAGCATCAAATACTTGTGAGAAATGCTAGAAATCATCATGGACTCTTTGTTTAATGCAATTCAATAGATTCCTAGTCCCAAGGGTGTATATCTGTGGTTGTGGTAGTCAATATAGTCAATGATGGGGTAATAGAAGCTGTTCTCAACATCTTTAACTGTGAAAGAGTCATTACAACGAAAAGGAGAGCCTTGTTAGGAAGACATGAAGACACGGACTCATTTTTGAGTAATTAAGCATCAAATACTTGTGAGAAACGCTAGAAATCATCAAAGACTCTTTGTTTAATGCAATTCAACAGATTCCTAGTCCCAAGGGAGTGTATCTGTGGTTGTGGCAGTGAATATAGTCAATGATTGGGTCATAGAAGCTGTTTTCAACATCTTTAAGTGAGAAAGAGTCATTAGAACGAAAAGGATAGCCTTGTTAGGAAGACATGAAGATACAGACTCATTTTCGAGTAATTAAGCATCAAATACTTGTGAGAAAGGCTTGAAATCATTATAGACTCTTTGTTTAATGCAATTCAACAGATTCCTAGTCCCAAGGGAGTGTATCTGTGGTTGTGGCAGTGAATATAGTCAATGATGGGGTCATAGAAGCTGTTTTCAACACCTTTTAGTCTAAAAGAGTCAATACAACGAAAAGTAGTGCCTTGTTAGGAAGAAATGAAGACACAGACTCATTTTTGAGTAATTAAGCATCAAATACTTGTGAGAAATGCTAGAAATCATCAAAGACTCTTTCTTTAAGGCAATTCAACAGATTCCTAGTCCCAAGGGTGTATATCTGTGGTTGTGGCAGTGAATAGAGTCAATGATGGGGTCATAGAAGCTGTTTTCAACAACTTTAAGTGTAAAAGAGTCATTAGAACGAAAAGGAGAGCCTTGTTAGGCAGAGATGAAGACACGGACTCATTTTTGAGTAATTAAGCATCAAATACTTGTGAGAAATGCTAGAAATCATCAAAGACTCTTTGTTTAATTCAACTCAACAGATTCCTAGTCCCAAGGATGTGTATCTGTGGTTGTGGCAGTGAATATAGTCAATGATGGGGTCATAGAAGCTGTTTTCAACATCTTTAAGTCTGAAAGAGTCATTACAACGAACAGTAGTGCCTTGTTAGGAATAAATGAAGACACAGACTCAGTTTTTAGTAATTAAGCATCAAATACTTGTGAGAAATGCTAGAAATCATCAAAGACTCTGTGTTTAACGCAATTCAACTGATTCCTAGTCCCAAGGGTGTATATCTGTGGTTGTGGCAGTGAATATAGTGAATGATTCGGTCATACAAGCTGTTTTGAAGATGTTTATGTGTGAAAGAGACATTACAACGAAGAGTGGAGCCTTGTTAGCAAGAAATGAAGACACGGACTCTTTTTTGAGTAATTAAGCATCAATTACTTGTGGGAAATGCTAGAAATCATCAAAGACACTTTGTTTAATGCAATTCAACAGATTCCTAGTCCCAAGGGTGTATATCTGTGGTTGTGGCAGTGAATATAGTGAATGATAGGGTCATACAAGCTGTTTTGAGGCTCTCTAAGTGTGAAAGAGTCATTGCAACGAAAAGTAGAGCCTTGTTAGGAAGAAATGAAGACACGGACTCCTTTTTGAGTAATTAAGCATCAAATACTTGTGGGAAATGCTAGAAATCATCAAAGACTGTTTCTTTAATGCAATTCAACAGATTGCTAGTCCCAAGGGTGTATATCTGTGGTTGTGTCATTGAATATAGTGAATGATAGGGTCATACAAGCTGTTTTGACGATCTCTAGGTGTGAAAGAGTCATTACAACGAAAAGTAGGGCCTTGTTAGGAAGAAATGAAGACACGGACTCATTTTTGAGTAATTAAGTATCAAATACTTGTGCGAAATGCTAGAAACCATCAAAGACTCTTTGTTTAATGCAATTCAACATATTCCTAGTCCCAGGGGTGTATATCTGTGGTTGTGGCAGTGAATATAGTCAATGATGGGGTCATAGAAGGTGTTTTCAACATCTTTAAGTGTGAAAGAGTCATTACAACGAAAAGTAGAGCCTTGTTAGGAAGAAATGAAGACACAGACTCATTTTGAAGTAATTAAACATCAAAGACTTGTGACAAATGCTACACATCGTCAGAGACTCTTTGTTTAATGCTATTCAACAGAGTCCTAGTCCCAAAGGTGTATATCTGTGGTTGTGGCAGTGAATATGGTGAAAGATATGGTCATACAAGCTGTTTTGAGGATCTCTAATTGTGAAATAGTCATTGCAACGAAAAGTGGAGACTTGCTAGGAGGAAATGAAGACACGGACTCATTTTTGAGTAATTCAGCATCAAATACTTGTGAGAAATGCTAGAAATCATCAAAGACTCTTTGTTTAATGCAATTCAACAGATTCCTAGTCCCAAGGGTGTGTACATGTAGTTGTGGCAGTGAATATAGTGAATGATGGGGTCATAGAAGCTGTTTCAGCATCTTTAAGTGTGAAAGAGTCATTACAACCAAAAGCAGAGCCATGTTAGGAAGAAATGAAGACAAGGACTCAGTTTTGAGTAATTAAGCATCAAATACTTATGAGAAATGCTAGAAATCCTCAAAGACTCTGTGTTTAATGCAATTCAAGAGATTCCTACTCCCAAGGGTGTGTATATGTGGTTGTGGCTGTGAATATAGTGAGTGATAGGGTCATACAAGCTGTTTTGAGGATCTCTAAATGTGAAAGAGTCATTACAACGAAAAGTAGAGCTTTGTTAGGAAGAAATGATGACACGGACTCATTTTTGAGTAATTAAGCATCAAATACTTGTGAGAAATGCTAGAAATCATCAAAGACTCATTGTTTAATGCAATTCAACAGATTCCTTGTCCCAAGGGTGTATATCTGTGGTTCTGGCAGTGAATATAGTCAATGATGGGGTCATAGAAGCTGTTTTCAACATCTTTAAGTGTGAAAGAGTCATTACAACGAAAAGTAGAGCCTTGTTAGGAAGAAAGGAAGACACGGACACATTTTTGAGTAATTAAGCATCAAATACTTGTGAGAAATGCTAGAAATCATCAAAGACTCTTTGTTTAATGCAATCCAACAGATCCCTAGTCCCAAGGGTGTATATCAGTGGTTGTGGCTGTGAATATAGTGAATGATAGGGTCATACAAGCTGTTTTGAAGATCTTTAAGTGTGAAAGAGACATTACAAAGAAAAGTGGAGCCTTGTTAGGATGAAATGAAGACACGGACTCATTTTTGAGTAATTAAGCATCAAATACTTGTGAGAAAAGCTAGAAATCATCAAAGACTCTTTGTTTAACGCAATTCAACAGATTCCTAGTCCCAAGGGTGTATATCAGTGGCTGTGGCTGTGAATATAGTGAATGATACGGTCATACAAGCTGTTTTCAGGATCTCTAAGTGTGAAATAGTCATTGCAGCGAAAAGTGGAGCCTTGTTAGGAGGAAATGAAGACACGGACTCATTTTTGAGTAATTAAGCATCAAATACTTGTGAGAAATGCTAGAAATCATCAAAGACTCTTTGTTTAATGCAATTCAACAGATTCCTAGTCCCAAGGGTGTGTAAATGTGGTTATGGCAGTGAATATACTCAATGATCGGGTGACAGAGGCTGTTTTCAGCATCTTTAACCGTGAAGGAGTCATTACAACGAGAAGTAGAGCCTTGTTAGGAGGAAATGAAGACACGGACTCATTATCGAGTAATTAAGCATCAAATACTTGTGAGAAATGCTAGAAATCATCAAAGACTCTTTGTTTAATGCAATTCAACAGATTCCTAGTCCCAAGGGTGTATATCTGTGGTTGTGGCAGTGAATATAGTGAATCATAGGGTCATACAAGCTGTTTTGAGGATCTCTAAGTGTGAAAGAGTCATTAAAACGAAAATTAGAGCCTTGTTAGGAAGAAATGAAGACACGGACTCATTTTCGAGTAATTAAGCATCAAATACTTGTGAGAAATGCTAGAAATCATCAAAGACTCTTTGTTTAATGCAATTCAACAGATTCCTAGTCCCAAGGGTGTGTATATGTGGTTGTGGCAGTGAATATAGTGAATGATAGGGTCATACAAGCTGTTTTGAGGATCTCTAAGTGTGAAAGAGTCATTGGAACGAAAAGTAGAGCTTTGTTAGGAGGAAATGAAGACACGGACTCATTTTTGAGTAATTGAGCTAGAAATACTTGTGAGAAATGCTAGAAATCATCAAAGACACTTTGTTTAATGCAATCCAACAGATTCCTAGTCCCAAGGGAGTGTATCTGTGGTTGTGGCAGTGAATATAGTCACTGATGCGGTCATAGAATGATGAGAACCGTAGACATGAAGGGTGGAAGGCTTCAAAGGAAGCAAAAAGTCCATTGCACATTTCAGAAGGCCCAATAACACGAGCTAGGGCCAGAAAGATTAAAGAAGCACTAAATGGCCTCATTCAGGACGCTCAGGCCAACCCAGCTTCAAATGGTGCGAATTTAAACTTAGAAGGAAGTCCAGGCCTTATTAATATCATTAGAGTAATTAAAATATTAGGACTAATAATAGTAGTCACTCCAAATTAGGAGTTTATCGTATGTGCTGGAAATATTCCGAAATTCCTCCAAAATAGGGATTTCTCCTAAATAGGAATTCTTCCTCTTTAGGATTGCTATCTAAGCCTATAAATAGGCACCCCTTGTAAGCTTTGAAAATCAGACAATCAAGATATCAGACAACTTTGAGTGAAATAGAAAGTAAGGGTTTTTCTCCCACGGTTCTTTTAAGAACTAAAGAACTTATCAAGAGGTTTTCTTCTTGTGGCGTTCAAACCGACTTATCACTCCCAATCCCTTTCTTTTCTGGAGTGTGGCGTCCATATCCTTCTTGAATACCCTAAGTTTGTGTTCCTTCGAATATTGGGTCTAGGGTTTGTGTTATTAACTCTGATTTAGCTTTCCTGGTTGTTCTTTGATTCATTGTGTGCGTTGGGTCCCTAAGCCACGTCTTTTTGGGGTTTTCCGCATCAGTTGGTATCAGAGCCTGGCTCTAAATCAGTTGGTTCTAAATCAGAAAAAAAGAAAAAAATAATATGTCTTTGAAAGACAAAGGTGCTGCTCAGGAGGGAGCTGTTGACATGTCCTTCATGATCAAAGCTATGCAACAACAATTTGATCACATGAATACCAGATTTGATGATATGAGAGAGATGATGGAGGAGCAAGCTAATACAATAGCAGAGTTGCAAAGGAGGCACGAAGAATATGAGGCTTCTAAAGCAAGAAGGCAATTAAGACGTGCCTATGACCACGAAGATGATGAATCTGTGCCATCATCAGAGGGTGAAAGTGATGGAGAGAAGTATCCGGCTAATGGAGTAGCTCTCATCACAAGGCAAGCATTGAATGTGCAAGTGAAAGAAGAAAATGAGGGGCAACGAGGTAACATCTTTCAGACGAGATGTCTCATCAAAGATAAGGTATGTAGTATGATTATTGATGGTGGAAGTTGCACTAATCTTGCTAGCACAACTATGGTTGAGAAGCTGAATTTACCTACTATGAAGCATCCTAAACCATATAAGCTTCAATGGATGAATGAGAGTGGTGAAGTTAAAGTAGATAAGCAAGTGCACGTGTCATTTTCTATTGGAAGGTATCACGATGAAGTTTTATGTGATGTTGTACCTATGCAAGCAAGCCATATTCTATTAGGAAGGCCATGGCAGTTTGACAGACGAGTTATGCACGATGGATTCAAGAATCGATATTCCTTTGTAATGAATGATAAACCCGTCACTCTTGTACCATTATCACCTCAACAGGCTTATGAGGATCAATTAAGGATTAAAACTGAGAGTGAACAGAAAAGAGAGATGAAAAAAAGAGAAAAGAGAGGAGAAAACGTGAGAACACAAGAGAAAGAGAAGAAAACAGAAGGTTTCTATGCAGAAGAAAGTGATGCCAAAAGAGCAATTTTTGCCATACAGCCTATGATCGTACTTTTGTACAAAAAGGCTTCTTTCAACACTAACAAGCTTGAACCATCTTTGCCTAGTACTATTGTTGTTCTATTGCAGGAATTTGAAGATGAATTCCATGATGATGTCCCAAGTAGATTGCTACCTAAGAGAGGAATTAAGAATCAAATTGTTTTCATCCTTGGTGCATCCATCCAAAATCGGCCAGCATATAAGAGTAATCCTGAGGAGACAAAGGAGCATAAAAGACAGGTTGAAGAACTTATTTTCAAAGGATATGTGAGGGAAAGCATGAGTCATTATGCACTTCCTATCCTACTTGTACGAGGAAAGTTGAACAGAAGGCATGCCAAGTGGATCAAATTCATTCAGATCTTTCCCTACGTCATCAAGTATAAACAAGGTGATGATTCGAGGACGAATCTTTTTGAGGAAAGGGGGAATGATGAGAACCGTAGACATGAAGGGTGGAAGGCTTCAAAGGAAGCAAAAAGTCCATTGCACATTTCAGAAGGCCCAATAACATGAGTTAGAGCTCCAATTGATCCAAGAGGTCCATTGCACATCCTAGAAGGCCCAATAACATGAGCTAGGGCTTCAATGGATGCAAGAGGTCCATTGCACATTCCAGAAGGCCCAATAACACGAGCTAGGGCCAGAAAGATTAAAGAAGCACTAAATGGCCTCATTCAGGACGCTCAGGCCAACCCAGCTTCAAATGGTGCGAATTTAAACTTAGAACAAAGTCCAGGCCTTATTAATATCATTAGAGTAATTAAAATATTAGGACTAATAATAGTAGTCACTCCAAATTAGGAGTTTATCGTATGTGCTGGAAATATTCCGAAATTCCTCCAAAATAGGGATTTCTCCTAAATAGGAATTCTTCCTCTTTAGGATTGCTATCTAAGCCTATAAATAGGCACCCCTTGTAAGCTTTGAAAATCAGACAATCAAGATATCAGACAACTTTGAGTGAAATAGAAAGTAAGGGTTTTTCTCCCACGGTTCTTTTAAGAACTAAAGAACTTATCAAGAGGTTTTCTTCTTGTGGCGTTCAAACCGACTTATCACTCCCAATCCCTTTCTTTTCTGGAGTGTGGCGTCCATATCCTTCTTGAATACCCTAAGTTTGTGTTCCTTCGAATATTGGGTCTAGGGTTTGTGTTATTAACTCTGATTTAGCTTTCCTGGTTGTTCTTTGATTCATTGTGTGCGTTGGGTCCCTAAGCCACGTCTTTTTAGGGTTTTCCGCATCATAGAAGCTGTTTTCAACATCTTTAAGTGTGAAAGGGTCATTACAACGAAAAGTAGAGCCTTGTTAGGAAGAAATGAAGACACGGACTCATTTGTGAGTAATTAAGCATCAAATACTTGTGACAATTGCTTGAAATCATCAATGACTCTTTGTTTAATGCAATTCAACAGATTCCAATTCCCAAGGGTGTATATCAGTGGTTGTGGCTGTGAATATAGTGAATGATAGGGTCATACAAGCTGTTTTGAGGAACTGTAAGTGTGAAAGAGTCATTGCAACGAAAAGTGGAGCTTTGTTAGGAGGAAATGAAGACACGGACTCATTTTTGAGAATTGAGCTAGAAATACTTGTGAGAAATGCTAGAAATCATCAAAGACACTTTGTTTAATGCAATTCAACAGATTCCTAGTCCCAAGGGAGTGTATCTGTGGTTGTGGCAGTGAATATAGTCACTGATGCAGTCATAGAAGCTGTTTTCAACATCTTTAAGTGTGAAAGGGTCATTACAACGAACAGTAGAGCCTTGTTAGGAAGATATGAAGACACGGACTCATTTTTGAGTAATTAAGCATCAAATACTGGTGAGAAATGCTAGAAATCATCAAAGACTCATTGTTTAATGCAATTCAACAGATTCCTTGTCCCAAGGGTGTGTATATGTGGTTGTGGCAGTGAATATAGTGAATGATAGGGTCATACAAACTGTTTTGAGGATCTCTAAGTGTGAAAGAGTCATTACAACGAAAAGTGGAGATTTGTTAGGAGGAAATGAAGACACGGACTCATTTTTGAGTAATTAAGCGACAAATACTTGTGAGAAATGCTAGAAATCATCAAAGACACTTTGTTTAATGCAATTCAACAGATTCCTAGTCCCAAGGGAGTGTATCTGTGGTTGTGGCAGTGAATATAGTCACTGATGGGGTCATAGAAGCTGTTTTCAACATCTTTAAGGGTGAAAGGGTCATTACAACGAAAAGTAGAGCCTTGTTAGGAAGAAATGAAGACACGGACTCATTTTTGAGTAATTAAGCATCAAATACTTGTGGGAAATGCTAGAAATCATAAAAGACTCATTGTTTAATGCAATTCAACAGATTCCTTGTCCCAAGGGTGTGTATATGTGGTTGTGGCAGTGAATATAGTGAATGATATGGTCATACAAGCTGTTTTGAGGTTCTCTAAGTGTGAAAGAGTCATTACAACGAAAAGTGGAGCTTTGTGAGGTGGAAATGAAGACACGGACTCATTTTTGTGTAATTAAGCAACAAATACTTGTGAGAAATGCTAGAAATCATCAAAGACACTTTGTTTAATGCAATTCAACAGATTCCTAGTCCCAAGGGAGTGTATCTGTGGTTGTGGCAGTGAATATAGTCACTGATGCAGTCATAGAAGCTGTTTTCAACATCTTTAAGTGTGAAAGGGTCATTACAACGAACAGTAGAGCCTTGTTAGGAAGATATGAAGACACGGACTCATTTTTGAGTAATTAAGCATCAAATACTGGTGAGAAATGCTAGAAATCATCAAAGACTCATTGTTTAATGCAATTCAACAGATTCCTTGTCCCAAGGGTGTGTATATGTGGTTGTGGCAGTGAATATAGTGAATGATAGGGTCATACAAGCTGTTTTGAGGATCTCTAAGTGTGAAAGAGTCATTACAACGAAAAGTAGAGATTTGTTAGGAGGAAATGAAGACACGGACTCATTTTTGAGTAATTAAGCGACAAATACTTGTGAGAAATGCTAGAAATCATCAAAGACACTTTGTTTAATGCAATTCAACAGATTCCTAGTCCCAAGGGAGTGTATCTGTGGTTGTGGCAGTGAATATAGTCACTGATGGGGTCATAGAAGCTGTTTTCAACATCTTTAAGTGTGAAAGGGTCATTACAACGAAAACTAGAGCCTTGTTAGGAAGAAATGAAGACACGGACTCATTTTTGAGTAATTAAGCATCAAATACTTGTGAGAAATGCTAGAAATCATAAAAGACTCATTGTTTAATGCAATTCAACAGATTCCTTGCCCCAAGGGTGTGTATATGTGGTTGTGGCAGTGAATATAGTGAATGATATGGTCATACAAGCTGTTTTGAGGTTCTCTAAGTGTGAAAGAGTCATTACAACGAAAAGTGGAGCTTTGTGAGGAGGAAATGAAGACGCGGACTCATTTTTTAGTAATTAAGCAACAAATACTTGTGAGAAATGCTAGAAATCATCAAAGACACTTTGTTTAATGCAATTCAACAGATTCCTAGTCCCAAGGGAGTGTATCTGTGGTTGTGCAAGTGAATATAGTGAATGATAGGGTCATACAAGCTGTTTTGAGGATCTCTAGGTGTGAAAGAGTCATTACAACGTAAACTAGAGCCTTGTTAGGAAGAAATGAAGACACGGACTCATTTTTGAGTAATTAAGCATCAAATACTTTTGAGAAATGCTAGAAATCATCAAAGACTCTTTGTTTAATGCAATTCAACAGATTCCTAGTCCCAAGGGTGTATATCTGTGGTTGTGGCAGTGAATATAGTCAATGATGGGGTCATAGAAGCTGTTTTCAACATCTTTAAGTGTGAAAGAGTCATTACAACGAAAAGTAGAGCCTTGTTAGGAAGACATGAAGACATGGACTCATTTTTGAGTAATTAAGCATCAAATACTTGTGGGAAATGCTAGAAATCATCAAAGACTCTTTGTTTAATGCAATTCATCAGATTCCTAGGCCCAAGGGTGTATATCTGTGGTTGTGGCCGTGAATATACTGAATGATAGGGTCATACAAGCTGTTTTGAGGATCTCTAAGTGTGAAAGAGTCATTACAACGAAAAGTAGAGCCTTGTTAGGAAGAAATCAAGACACGAAGTCATTTTTGAGTAATTAAGCTTCAAATACTTTGTGAGAAATGCTAGAAATCATCAAAGACATTTTGTTTAAGGCAATGCAACAGATTCCTAGTCCCAAGGGAGTGTATGTGTGGTTGTGGCAGTGAATATAGTCACTGATGGGGTCATAGAAGCTGATTTCAACATCTTTAAGTGTGAAAGGGTCATTACAACGAAAAGTAGAGCCTTGTTAGGAAGAAATGAAGACACGGACCCATTTGAGTAATTAAGCATCAAATACTTGTGACAATTGCTAGAAATCATCAATGACTCTTTGTTTAATGCAATTCAACAGATTCCAAGTCCCAAGGGTGTCTATCAGTGGTTGTGGCTGTGAATATAGTGAATGATAGGGTCATACAAGCTGTTTTGAGGATCTCTAAGTGTGAAAGAGTCATTGCAACGAAAAGTGGAGCTTTGTTAGGAGCAAATGAAGACACGGACTCATTTTTGAGTAACTAAGCATCAAATACTTGTGAGAAATGCTAAAAATCATCAAAGACTCATTGTTTTGAGGATCGCTAAGTGTGAAAGAGTCATTGCAGCGAAAAGTGGAGCTTTGTTAGGAGGAAATGAAGACACGGACTCATTTTTGAGTAATTAAGCATCAAATACTTGTGAGAAATGCTAGAAATCATCAAAGACTCATTGTTTAATGCAATTCAACAGATTCCGTGTCCCAAGGGTGTGTATATGTGGTTGTGGCAGTGAATATAGTGAATGATAGGGTCATACAAGCTGTTTTGAGGATCTCTAAGTGTGAAAGAGTCATTAGAACGAAAAGTGGAGCTTTGTTTGGAGGAAATGAAGACACGGACTCATTTTTGAGTAATTAAGCAACAAATACTTGTGAGAAATGCTAGAAATCATCAAAGACACTTTGTTTAATGCAATTCAACAGATTCCTAGTCCCAAGGGAGTGTATCTGTGGTTGTGGCAGTGAATATAGTCACTGATGGGGTCATAGAAGCTGTTTTCAACATCTTTAAGTGTGAAAGGGTCATTACAACGAAAAGTAGAGCCTTGTTAGGAAGAAATGAAGACACGGACTCATTTTTGAGTAATTAAGCAACAAATACTTGTGAGAAATGCTAGAAATCATCACAGACTCATTGTTTAATGCAATTCAACACATTCCTAGTCCCAAGGGTGTGTATATGTGGTCGTGGCAGTGAATATAGTGAATGATACGGTCATACAAGCTGTTTTGAGGATCTCTAAGTGTGAAAGAGTCATTACAACGAAAAGTAGAGCTTTGTTAGGAAGAAATCAAGACACGAACTCATTTTTGAGTAATTAAGCTTCAAATACTTGTGAGAAATGCTAGAAATCATCAATGACTCTTTGTTTAATGCAATTCTACAGATTCCAAGTCCCAAGGGTGTATATCAGTGGTTGTGGCTGTGAATATAGTGAATGATAGGGTCATACAAGCTGTTTTGAGGATCTCTAAGTGTGAAAGAGTCATTGCAACGAAAAGTGGGGCTTTGTTAGGAGGAAATGAAGACACGGACTGATTTTTGAGTAATTAAGCAACAAATACTTGTGAGAAATGCTAGAAATCATCAAAGACACTTTGTTTAATGCAATTCAACAAATTCCTAGTCCCAAGGGAGTGTATCTGTGGTTGTGCAAGTGAATATAGTGAATGATAGGGTCATACAAGCTGTTTTGAGGATCTCTAGGTGTGAAAGAGTCATTACAACGTAAACTAGAGCCTTGTTAGGAAGAAAGGAAGACACGGACTCATTTTTGAGTAATTAAGCATCAAATACTTTTAAGAAATGCTAGAAATCATCAAAGAGTCTTTGTTTAATGCAATTCAACAGATTCCTAGTCCCAAGGGTGTATATCTGTGGTTGTGGCAGTGAAGAAGCACTAAATGGGCTAATTCAGGACGCTCAGGCCAACCCAGCTTCAAATGGTGCGAATTTAAACTTAGAAGAGAGTCCAGGCCTTATTAATATCATTAGAGTAATTAAAATATTAGGACTAATAATAGTAGTCACTCCAAATTAGGGGTTTATTTTCCATATAAGAATTTGTACCTAGATAGGAATTCCGCCTAAATAAGGAATTGTCCTAACTAGGAATTTATGCCTCTTTAGGATTGCTATCTTAGCCTATAAATAGGCACCCCTTGTAAGCTTTGGAAATCAGACAATTAAGAATTAAGACAACTTTGAGTGAAATAGAAAGTAAGGGTTTTTTTCTCTCGGTTCTTTTAAGAACTAGAGAACTTATCAAGAGGTACTTCTTCTTGTGGCGTTCAAATCAACTTATCACTCCCAATTCCTTTCTTTCTGGAGTGTGGCGTCCATATCCTTCTTGAAAACCCTAGGTTCGTATTCCCTTGAATATTGGGTCTAGGGTTTGTCTTATTAAACTCTGATTTAGCTTTCTTGGTTGTTCTTTGATTCATTGTGTGCGTTGGGTCCCTAAGTCACGGCTTTTTGGGGTTTTCCGCATCAAAGACTCTTTGTTTAATGCAATTCAACAGATTCCTAGTCCCAAGGGTGTATATCTGTGGTTGTGGCAGTGAATATAGTCAATGATGGGGTCATAGAAGCTGTTTTCAACATCTTTAAGTGTGAAAGTGTCATTACAACGAAAAGTAGAGCCTTGTTAGGAAGACATGAAGACACGGACTCATTTTTGAGTAATTAAGCATCAAATACTTGTGAGAAATACTAGAAATCATCAAAGACTCTTTGTTTAATGCAATGCATCAGATTCCTAATCCCAAGGGTGCATATCTGAGGTTGTGGCCGCGAATATAGTGAATGATAGGGTTATACAAGCTGTTTTGAGGATCTCTAAGTATGAAACAGTCATTACAACGAAAAGTAGAGCCTTGTTAGGAAGATATGAAGACACGGACTCATTTTTGAGTAAGTAAGCATCAAATACTTGTGAGAAATGCTAGAAATCATCAAAGACTCTTTGTTTAATGCAATTCAACAGATTCCTAGTCCCAAGGGAGTGTATCTGTGGTTGTGGCAGTGAATATAGTCAATGTTGGGGTCATAGAAGCTGCTTTCAACATCTTTAAGTGTGAAAGAGTCATTACAACGAAAAGTAGACCGTTGTTATGATGCGGAAAACCCCCGTGGCTTAGGGACCCAACGCACACAATGAATCAAAGAGCAACCAGGAAAGCTAAATCAGAGTTTAATAACACAAACCCTAGACCCAATATTCGAAGGAACACGAACCTAGGGTATTCAAGATGGATATGGACGCCACACTCCACAAAAGGAAAGAATTGGGAGTGATAAGTCTATTTGAACGCCACAAGAAGAAGCACCTCTTGATAAGTTCTTTAGTTCTTAAAAGAACCGAGGGAGAAAAACCCTTGCTTTCTATTTCACTCAAAGTTGTCTGATTTCTTGATTGTCTGATCTGCAAAGCTTACAAGGGGTGCCTATTTATAGGCTAAGATAGCGATCCTAAAGAGGCAAAATTCGTATTTAGGACAATTCCTTGTTTAGGAGGAATTTCTATCTAGGTACAAATTCTTATATGGAAAATAAACTCCTAATTTGGAGTGACTACTATTATTAGTCCTAATATTTTATTTACTCTGATGATATTAATAAGGCCTGGACTCTCTTCTAAGTTTAAATTCGCACCATTTGAAGCTGGGTTGGCCTGAGTGTCCTGAATCAGCCCATTTAGTGCTTCTTTAATCTTTCTGGCCCTAGCTCGTGTTATTGGGCCTTCTGGAATGTGCAATGGACCTCTTGCATCCATTGAAGCCCTAGCTCGTGTTATTGGGCCTTCTACAATGTGCAATGGACCTCTTAAATCAATTGAAGCTCTAACTCGTGTTATTGGGCCTTCTGAAATGTGCGATGGACATTTTGCATCCTTTGAAGCCTTCCACCCATCATGTCTACGGTTCTCATCATGTTAGGAAGAAATGAAGACACGGACTCATTTTTGACTAAGTAAGCATCAAATACTTGTGTGAAATGCTAGAAATCATCACCGACTCTTTGTTTAATGCAATTCAACAGATTTCTAGTCCCAAGGGTGTGTATATGTGGTTGTGGCCGTGAATAAAGTGAATGATAGGGTCATACAAGCTGTTTTGAGGATCGTTACGTGTGAAAGAGTCATTACAACGAAAAGTGAAGCTTTGTTAGGAAGAAATGAAGACACGGACTCATTTTTGAGTAAAGAAGCATCAAATACTTGTGAGAAATGCTAGAAATTATCAAAGACTCTTTGTTTAATGCAATTCAACAGATTCCTAGTCCCAAGGGTGTGTATATGTGGTTGTGGCAGTGAATATAGCCAATGATGGGGTCATAGAAGCTGTTTTCAACATCTTTAAGTTGGAAAGAGTCATTACAACGAAAAGTAGAGCTTTGTTAGGAAGAAATGAAGACACGGACTCATTCTCGAGTGATTAAGCATCAAATACTTGTGAGAAATGCTAGAAATCATCAAAGACTCTTCCTTTAAGGCAATTCAACAGATTCCTAGTCCCAAGGGTGTGTATATGTGGTTGTGGCAGTGAATATAGTCAATGATGGGGTCATAGAAGCTGTTTTCAACATCTTTAAGTCTGAAAGAGTCTTTACAACGAAAAGTAGACCCTTGTTAGGAAGAAATGAAGACACAGACTCATTTTGAGTAATTAAGCATCAAATACTTGTGAGAAATGCTAGAAAATCATCAAAGACTCTTTGTTTAATGCAATTCAACAGATTCCTAGTCCCAAGGGTGTGCATATGTGGTTGTGGCAGCGAATAAAGTGAATGATAGGGTCATACAAGCTGTTTTGAGGATCTTTATGTGTGAAAGAGTCATTACAACGAAAAGTGGAGCTTTGTTAGGAAGAAATGAAGACACCGACTCATTTTGGAGCAACGAAGCCATCAAATACTTGTGAGAATGCTAGAAATCATCAAAAGACCTCTTTGTTTAATGCAATTCCAACAGATTCCTAGTGCCCAAGGGTGTATACTGTGGTCTGTGGCAGGTGGGAATTATACTGATGATAGGGTCATAGGAAGCCTGGTTTTTCAACATCTTTAAGTCTGAAAAGAGTCATTACAACGAAAAAGTAGAGCATTTGTTAGGAAGAAATGAAGACACGGACTCATTTTTGAGTAATTAAGCATCAAATACTTGTGAGAAATGCTAGAAATCATCAAAGACTCTTTGTTTAATGCAATTCAACAGATTCCTAGTCCCAAGGGTGTGTATCTGTGGTTGTGGCAGTGAATATAGTCAATGATGGGGTCATAGAAGCTGTTTTCAACATCTTTAAGTGTGAAAGAGTCATTACAACGAAAAGTAGAGCTTGTTAGGAAGAAATGAAGACACGGACACATTTTTGAGTCATTAAGCATCAAATACTTGTGAGAAATGCTAGAAATCATCATAAGACTCTTTGTTTAATGCAATTCAACCGATTCCTAGTCCTCAAGGGTGTATATCTGTGGTTGTGGCAGTGAATATAGTCAATGATACCGTCATACAAGCTTTTTTGAGGATCTTCAAAGTGTGAAAGAGTCATTACAACGAAGAGTAGAGCCTTGTTAGGAAGAAATGAAGACACGGACTCATTTTTGAGTAATTAAGCATCAAATACTTGTGAGAAATGCTAGAAATCATCATAGACTCTTTGTTTAATGCAATTCAACAGATTCCTAGTCCCAAGTTCGTATATCTGTGGTTGTCGCAGTGAATATAGTCAATGATAGGGTCATACAAGCTGTTTTGAGGATCTCTAAGTGTGAAAGAGTCATTGCCACGAAAAAGTGGAGCCTTGTTATGGAGGAAATGAAGACACGGACTTCTTTTTGAGTAATTATGCATCAAATACTTGTGAGAAATGCTAGAAATCATCAAAGACACTTTTTTAATGCAAATCAATAGATTCCTAGTCCCAAGGAGTGTATCTGTGGTTGTGGCAGTGAATATAGTCACTGATGGGGTCATAGAAGCTGTTTTGAACATCTTTAAGTGTGAAAGAGTCATTACAACGAAAAGTAGAGCCTTGTTAGGAAGAAATGAAGACACGGACTCATTTTTGAGTAATTAAGCATCAAATACTTGTGAGAAATGTGAGAAATCATCATACACTCTTTGTTTATGCAATTCAACAGATTCTAGTCTCAAGGGTGTATATCTGTGGTTGTGGCAGTGAATGTAGTGAATGATACGGGTCATAGAAGCTTTTTTGAGGATCTTAAGTGTGAAAGAGTCATTACAACGAAAAGTAGAGCCTTGTTAGGAAGAAATGAAGACACGGACTCATTTTTGAGTAATTAAGCATCAAATACTTTGAGAGAAATGCTAGAAATCATCATAGACTCTTTGTTTAATGCAATTCAACAGATTCCTAGTCCCAAGGGTGTATATCTCTGGTTGTGGCCGTGAATATAGTGAATGATAGGGTCATACAAGCTTTTTGAGGATCTCTAAGTGTGAAAGAGTCATTACAACGAAAAGTAGAGCCTTGCTCGGAGGAAATGAAGACATGGACACATTTTTGAGTAATTAAGCATTAAATACTTGTGAGAAATGCTAGAAATCATCAAAGACTCTTTGTTTAATGCAATTCAACAGATTCCTAGTCCCAAGGGTGTGTATATGTGGTTGTGGCAGTGAATATAGTGAATGATAGGGTCATACAAGCTGTTTTGAGGATCTCTAGGTGTGAAAGAGTCATTACAACGTAAACTAGAGTCTTGTTAGGAAGAAATGAAGACACCGACTCATTTTTGAGTAATTAAGCATCAAATAATTTTGAGAAATGCTAGAAATCATGAAAGACTCTTTGTTTAATGCAATTCAACAGATTCCTAGTGCCAAGGGTCTATATCTGTGGTTGTGGCAGTGAATATAGTCAATGATGGGGTCATAGAAGCTGTTTTCAACATCTTTAAGTGTGAAACAGTCATTACAACGAAAAGTGGTGCCTTGTTAAGAAGACATGAAGACACGGACTCATTTTTGAGTAATTAAGCATCAAATGCTTGTGAGAAATGCTAGAAATCATCAAAGACTCTTTGTTTAATGCAATTCATCAGATTCCTAGTCCCAAGGGTGTATATCTGTGGTTGTGGCCGTGAATATAGTGAATGATAGGGTCATACAAGCTGTTTTCAGGATGTCTAAGTGTGAAAGAGTCATTACAACGAAAAGTAGAGCCTTGTTAGGAAGAAATCAAGACACGAACTCATTTTTGAGTAATTAAGTTTCAAATACTTGTGAGAAATGCTAGAAATCATCAAGGACTCTTTGTTTAATGCAATTCAACAGATTCCTAGTCCCAAGGGATTGTATCTGTGGTTGTGAGAGTGAATATAGTCAATGATGGGGTCATAGAAGCTGTTTTCAACATCTTTAAGTGTGAAAGGGTCATTACAACGAAAAGTAGAGCCTTGTTAGGAAGAAATGAAGACACGGACTCATTTTTGAGTAATTAAGTTTCAAATACTTGTGAGAAATGCTAGAAATCATCAAAGACTCTTTGTTTAATGCAATTCAACAGATTCCTAGTCCCAAGGGATTGTATCTGTGGTTGTGAGAGGGAATATAATCAATGATGGGCTCATAGAAGCTGTTTTAACATCTTTAAGTGTGAAAGGGTCATTACAACGAAAAGTAGAGCCTTGTTAGGAAGAAATGAAGACACGGACTCATTTTTGAGAAATTAAGCATCAAATACTTGTGGGAAATGCTAGAAATCATCAAAGACTCTTTGTTTAATGCAATTCAACCGATTCCTAGTCCCAAGGGTGTGTATGGTGAATGATAGGGTCATAGCAGCTGTTTTGAGGATCTCTAAGTGTGAAAGAGTCATTACAACGAAAAGTAGAGCCTTGTTAGGAAGAAATACAGACACGGACACATTTTTGAGTAATTAAGCATCAAATACTTGTGAGAATTGCTAGAAATCATCAATGACTCTTTGTTTCATGCAATTCAACAGATTCCAAGTCCCAAGGGTGTATATCAGTGGTTGTGGCATTGAATATAGTGAATGATAGGGTCATACAAGCTGTTTTGAGGATCTCTAAGTGTGAAAGAGTCATTGCAACGAAAAGTGGAGCTTTGTTAGGAGGAAATGATGACACGGACTCATTTTTGAGTAATTAAGCAACAATTACTTGTGAGAAATGCTAGAAATCATCAAAGACACTTTGTTTAATGCAATTCAACAGATTCCTAGTCCCAAGGGAGTGTATTTGTGGTTGTGGCAGTGAATATAGTCACTGATGGGGTCATAGAAGCTGTTTTCAACATCTTTAAGTGTGAAAGGGTCATTACAAGGAAAAGTAGAGCCTTGTTAGGAAGAAAAGAAGACATGGACTCATTTTTGAGTAATTAAGCGTCAAATACTTTTGAGAAATGCTAGAAATCATCAAAGACTCTTTGTTTAATGCAATTCAAAAGATTCCTAGTCCCAAGGGTGTGTATATGTGGTTGTGGCAGTGAATATAGTGAATGATAGGGTCATACAAGCCGTTTTGAGGATCTCTAAGTGTGAAAGAGTCATTACAACGAAAAGTAGAGCCTTGTTAGGAAGAAATGAAGACACGGACTCATTTTTGAGTAATTAAGCATCAAATACTTGTGACAATTGCTAGAAATCATCAATGACTCTTTGTTTAATGCAATTCAACAGATTCCAAGTCCCAAGGGTGTATATCAGTGGTTGTGGCAGTGAATATAGCGAATGATAGGGTCATACAAGCTGTTTTGAGGATCTCTAAGTGTGAAAGAGTCATGACAACGAAAAGTAGAGCCTTGTTAGGAAGAGATGAAGACACAGACTCATTTTCGAGTAATTAAGCATCAAATACTTGAGGGAAATGCTAGAAATCATCAAAGACTCTTTGTCTAATGCACTTCAATAGATTCCTAGTCCCAAGGGTGTATATCTGTGGTTGTGGCAGTGAATATTGTGAATCATAGGGTCATACAAGCTGTTTTGAAGATCTTTAAGTGTGAAATAGACATTACAACGAAAAGTGGAGCCTTGTTAGGAAGAAATGAAGACAAGGACTCATTTTTGAGTAATTAAGCATCAAAAACTCGTGAGAAATGCTAGAAATCATCAAAGACTCTTTGTTTAATGCAATTCAACAGATTCCTAGTCCCAAGGGTGTATATCTGTGGTTCTGGCAGTGAATATAGACAATGATGGGGTCATAGAAGCTGTTTTCAACATCTTTAAGTGTGAAAAAGTCATTACAAGGAAAAGTAGAGCCTTGTTAGGAAGAAAAGAAGACATGGACTCATTTTTGAGTAATTAAGCGTCAAATACTTTTGAGAAATGCTAGAAATCATCAGACACTCTTTGTTTAATGCAATTCAAGAGATTCCTAGTCCCAAGGGTATATATCTGTGGTTGTGGCAGTGAATATAGTGAATGACAGGGTCATACAAGCTGTTTTGAGGGTCTCTTAGTGTGAAAGAGTCATTGCAACGAAAGGTGGAGCTTTGTTAGGAGGAAATGAAGACACGGACACATTTTTGAGTAACTAAACATCAAATACTTGTGACAAATGCTAGAAATCATCAAAGACTCTTTGTTTAATGCAATTCAACAGATTCCTAGTCCCAAGGGAGTGTATCTGTGGTTGTGGCAGTGAATATAGTCACTGATGGGGTCATAGAAGCTGTTTTCAACATCTTTAAGTGTGAAAGAGTGATTACAACGAAAAGTAGGGCCTTGTTAGGAAGAAATGAAGACACGGACTCATTTTTGAGTAATTAAGCATCAAATACTTGTGAGAAATGCTAGAAATCATCAGAGACTCTTTGTTTAATGCAATTCAACAGATTCCTAGTGCCAAGGGTGTATATCTGTGGTTGTGGCAGTGAATATAGTCAATGATGGGGTCATAGAAGCTGTTTTCAACATCATTATGTGTGAAAGAGTCGTTACAACGAAAAGCAGAGCCTTGTTAGGAGGAAAAGAAGACATGGACTCATTTTTGAGTAATTAAGCATCAAATACTTGTGAGAAATGCTAGAAATCATCAGACACTCTTTGTTTAATGCAATTCAAGAGATTCCTAGTCCCAAGGGTGTATATCTGTGGTTGTGGCAGTGAATATAGTAAATGATAGGGTCATACAAGTTGTTTTCAGGATGTCTAAGTGTGAAAGAGTCATTACAACGAAAAGTAGAGCCTTGTTAGGAAGAAATCAAGACACGAAATCATTTTTGAGTAACTAAGCATCAAATACTTGTGACAAATGCTAGAAATCATCAAAGACTCTTTGTTTAATGCAATTCAACAAATTCCTAGTCCCAAGGGAGTGTATCTGTGGTTGTGGCAGTGAATATAGTCACTGATGGGGTCATAGAAGCTGTTTTCAACATCTTTAAGTGTGAAAGAGTCATTCCAACGAAAAGTAGAGCCTTGTTTGGAAGAAATCAAGACACGGACTCATTTTTGAGAAATAAAGCGTCAAATACTTGTGAGAAATGCTAGAAATCATCAAAGACTTTTTGCTTAAGGCAATTCAACCGATTCCTAGTTCCAGGGGTGTATATCTGTGGTTGTGGCAGTGAATATAGTCAATGATGGGGTCATAGAAGCTGTTTTCAACATCTTTAAGTGGGAAAGAGTCATTACAACGAAAAGTAAAGCCTTGTTAGGAAGCAATGAAGACACGGACTCATTTTTGAGGAATTAAGCATCAAATATTTGTGAGAAATGCTAGAAATCATTAAAGACTCTTTGTTTAATGTAATTCAACAGATTCCTAGTCCCAAGGGTGTATATCTGTGGTTGTCGCAGTGAATTTAGTGAATGATAGGGTCATACAAGCTGTTTTGAGGATCTCTAAGTGTGAAAGAGTCATTGCCACGAAAAGTGGAGCCTTGTATGGAGGAAATGAAGACACAGACTTCTTTTTGAGTAATTATGCATCAAATACTTGTGAGAAATGCTAGAAATCATCAAAGACACTTTATTTAATGCAAATCAATAGATTCCTAGTCCCAAGGGAGTGTATCTGTGGTTGTGGCAGTGAATATAGTCACTGATGGGGTCATAGAAGCTGTTTTCAACATCTTTAAGTGTGAAAGAGTCATTACAACGAAAAGTAGAGCCTTGTTAGGAAGAAATGAAGACACGGACACATTTTTGAGTCATTAAGCATCAAATACTTGTGAGAAATGCTAGAAATCATCATAGACTCTTTGTTTAATGCAATTCAACCGATTCCTAGTCTCAAGGGTGTATATCTGTGGTTGTGGCAGTGAATATAGTCAATGATACCGTCATACAAGCTTTTTTGAGGATCTCAAAGTGTGAAAGAGTCATTACAACGAAGAGTAGAGCCTTGTTAGGAAGAAATGAAGACACGGACTCATTTTTGAGTAATTAAGCATCAAATACTTGTGAGAAATGCTAGAAATCATCATAGACTCTTTGTTTAATGCAATTCAACAGATTCCTAGTCCCAAGTTCGTATATCTGTGGTTGTCGCAGTGAATATAGTCAATGATATGGTCATACAAGCTGTTTTGAGGATCTCTAAGTGTGAAACAGTCATTAAAACAAAAATTAGTGCCTTGTTAGGAAGAAATGAAGACACGGACTCATTTTTGAGTAATTAAGCATCAAATACTTGTGAGAAATGCTAGAAATCATCATAGACTCTTTGTTTAATGCAATTCAACAGATTCCTAGTCCCAAGTTCGTATATCTGTGGTTGTGGCAGTGAATATAGTCAATGATAGGGTCATACAAGCTGTTTTGAGGATCTCTAAGTGTGAAACAGTCATGAAAACAAAAATTAGTGCCTTGTTACGAAGAAATGAAGACACGGACTCATTTTTGAGTAATTAAGCATGAAATACTTGTGAGAAATGCTAGAAATCATCAAAGACTCTTTGTTTAATGCAATTCAACAGATTAGTAGTCCCAAGGGTGTATATCTGTGGTTCTGGCAGTGAGTATCGTCAATGATGGGGTCATAGAAGCTGTTTTCAACATCTTTAATTGTGAAAGATTCATTACAACGAAAAGTAGAGCCTTGTTAGGAAGAAATGAAGACACGGACTCATTTTTGAGTAATTAAGCATCAAATACTTGAGAGAAATGCTAGAAATCATCATAGACTCTTTGTTTAATGCAATTCAACAGATTCCTAGTCCCAAGGGTGTATATCTGTGGTTGTGCCCGTTAATATTGTGAATGATAGGGTCATACAAGCTTTTTTGAGGATCTCTATGTGTGAAAGAGTCATTACAACGAAAAGTAGAGTCTTGTTAGGAAGAAATGAAGACACGGACTCATTTTTGAGTAATTAAGCATCAAATACTTGTGAGAAATGCTAGAAATTGATGAGAACCATGGAGATGATGGGTGGAAGGCTTCAATAGATGCAAGAAGTCCATTGCCCATTCCAGAAGGCCCAATAACACAAGCTAGAGCTTCAATGGATGCAAGAGGTCCATTGCACATTCCAGAAGGCCCAATAACACGAGCTAGGGCCAAAAAGATTAAAGAAGCACTAAATGGGCTGATTCAGGACATTCAAGACAATCAAGAAATAAGACAACTTTCAGTGAAATAGAAAGCAAGGGTTTCTCCCTCAGTTCTTTTAAGAACGAAAGAACTTATCAAGAGGTTATCCTTCTTGTGGCGTTCAAATCGACTTATCACTCCCAATCCCTTTCTTTTCTGGAGTGTGGCGTCCATATCCTTCTTGAATACCCTAAGTTTGTGTTCCTTCGAATATTGGGTCTAGGGTTTGTGTTATTAACTCTGATTTAGCTTTCCTGGTTGTTCTTTGATTCATTGTGTGCATTGGGTCCCTAAGCCACGTCTTTTTGGGGTTTTTCCGCATCAGTTGGTATCAGAGCCCGGCTCTAAATCAGTTGGTATCAGAGCCTGGCTCTAAATCAGGTTGAATCCACTCACTCTTCAATTTTCTACCTTGTGATTTATTTATTTCGATTCAATTTGTCTATTACAATTCAAATGCACAAATCTGTTTACTTGCAATCCTTCTCAACGTGCTAATTTCAATTCCAATTGCTGTATCTAAGTGTTCTACTGTTGTTTTGTGTTGAGCAAAAGAAAAAGGGAAAAAAAGAAAAAAAAAAAAAAGAAGGATCAACGAAAAAAAAAAAAAACAAAGAAAGAAAAAGAACAAGAAAAAAGAAGAAAAGAAAGGAAACATCAAATTCAAGTTATTGATAAAGTTAACAGTTTGGTCATATTGGTCACAATAATAACAAAGTTTTCTTGCTCAACTCCAATTCTGCCATCCATTTTCCTATCTTGTTATCCAAGTTTGTCCTCTAAATTTAACTTCCCTTATCCTGATTCTTTTTGTGAGTTTAGTTCATTAAAATCGTTTGCCTTGATATCCTTTTTCGTTTTTTGATTCCTTATTCTCCAATTTGTTCAATTCTACACCATTTATCTTATTCTGTTCAAAATCAATACTCTTGATTGTTCTTTATAGAGCTGAAAGGAGAAATCCGAGTGGTAAAAGGCAAGAGTGAAAGTTCATATAAAGAAAAAGCCATAAAGAGTGTAAACACGAGAGAGTGTGACACCTTCTTTTGAGTGAAACACGTGAGGGAGTGCTCTGTGAGGTATCTTATTATTTTGTAGAAGTAACACTATGACATCCAAAGACAAAGGTGCAGCTCAGGAGGGAGCTGGTGATGTGTCCTTCATGATCAAAGCTATGCAACAACAATTTGAGCGTATGAATACCAGATTTGATGATATGAGGGAGAGGATGGAGGAGCAATCTAATACTATAGCAGAGTTGCAAAGGAGGCATGGGGAGTATGAGGCTCCTAAAGCAAGAAGGCAGTTGAGACGTGCCTATGACCATGAAGATGATGTAGAAGATGATGAAATTGATGATCAAACTACTATGGTCCGAACTGCTAACAATAGAAGGGATCAAAGAGAATTTGGGAGGCAAGGCACCTATGACCATAATTTGGGCAGTATTAAAATGACACTTCCTCCATTCCAAGGTAAGAATGATCCTGATGCATACCTAGAATTGATGTGTCCCACATCAGTTCCTGAGAGGGTCTTTGGGCTGTTTATAAGGGTTGGATCAACCCTCCATTCTTGAGCTAGCTTTTGTGGTGGAGTTAGGGTTCAAACTCTTATCAGGTGGTATCAGAGCCAAACCTCAGAGGGTTGGTGGGCGCGTGTACAAAGGTTCCCTGCCACCGTGCCGATGAGGCAGCACGGGGACGTGCAGTTTAAAGGGGTCGGGAATGATGTGTCCCACATCAGTTCCTGAGAGGGTCTTTGGGCTGTTTATAAGGGTTGGATCAACCCTCCATTCTTGAGCTAGCTTTTGTGGTGGAGTTAGGGTTCAAACTCTTATCAAGAATGGGAGAAGAAGGTTGAATTGGTTTTTGATTGCCACAACGATTCTGAGGAGAAAAAGGTAAAGCTTGCTGCAGTTGAATTCACTGATTATGCTATTATTTGGTGGGATCAACTTGTTTTGACTAGGAGAAGGAATCGTGAGCGGCCTATTGATACATGGGAGGAGATGAAGGCTATCATGAGGAGGAGGTTTGTCCCTAATCACTATTACAGGGAGCTGTACCAAAGGCTGCAAGGGCTCACTCAGGGCACCAAAAGTGTGGAGGATTACCACAAGGAGATGGAGATTACCATGATTCGGGCGAATGTAGAAGAAGATAGAGAAGCAACAATGGCTCGATTTCTGCAAGGGCTAAATGGGGACATAGCAAACGTGGTTGAATTGCAACACTATGTGGAATTAGAAGACATGGTACACATGGCCATGAAAGTTGAAAGGCAACTCAAACGAAAGGGTTCCACACGGTTTGGGCAGAACTCAGGATCTACCTCATCTTGGAAGCCAAATTGGAATAAAAGGGACGAGATGACCAACTACAAGTCCAAAGCCGAGCTATCCAAGTACAAGAATGTGGGTTCTAGCAAGGAGGCAGGTAATTCTGACCCCCAACCAAGTAGAAATAGAGATGTTAAATGTTTTAAGTGTTTGGGCAGGGGTCACATTGCATCTCGATGTCCAAATAAGCGTGCAATGATCTTGAGAAGTAATGGTGAAGTTGAAACTGAAAGTGAATCAGATGATGATTCTATGCCATCATCAGAGGGTGAAAGTGATGGAGAGGAGTATCCAGTTAATGGAGTAGCTCTTGTTACAAGGCGAGCATTGAATGTGCAAGTAAAGGAAGAAAATGAGGTGCAACGAGATAACATCTTTCAGACGAGGTGTCTCATCAAAGATAAGGTATGTAGTATGATTATTGATGGTGGGAGTTGCACTAATGTTGCTAGCACAACTATGGTTGAGAAGTTGGATTTACCTACTATGAACCATCCTAGGCCATATAAGCTTCAATGGCTGAATGACAGTGGTGAAGTCAAGGTAAATAAGCAAGTGCTCATATCATTTTCTATCGGAAGGTACCGTGATGAAATTTTATGTGATGTTGTACCTATGCATGTGGGCCATATTCTATTAGGAAGACCATGGCAATTTGATAGGCGAGTTATGCACGATGGCTTCAAGAACCGATATTCCTTTGTAATGAATAAAAAACCCGTCACTCTTGTACCATTATCACCTCAACAAGCTTATGAGGATCAATTAAGGATTAAAAATGAGAGTGAACAGAAAAGAAAGATTGATAAAAGAGAAAAGAGAGGAGAAAACGTGATGACACAAGAGAAAGAGAAGAAAAGAGAAAGTTTCTATGCAAAAGGGAGTGATGTCAAAAGAGCATTCTATGCCAAACAACCTATGATCGTACTTCTGTACAAGGAGGCTTATTTTAACACTAACAAGTTTGACCCATCTTTGCCTAGTGTTGTTGTTGCTCTATTGCAGGAATTTGAAGATGTATTCCCTGATGATGTTCCAAGTGGATTGCCACCTAATAGAGGAATTGAGCATCAAATTGATTTCATCCCAGGTGCATCCATCCCTAACCGGCCAGCATATAAGAGTAATCCTAAGGAGACAAAGGAGCTTCAAAGGCAGGTTGAGGAGCTTATTTCCAAAGGATATGTGAGGGAAAGCATGAGTCCATGTGCTGTTCCTGTCCTACTTGTACCCAAGAAAGATGGGACTTGGAGGATGTGTGTTGATTGTCGAGCAATCAACAAAATCACTGTAAAGTATCGTCACCCCATACCTAGATTAGATGACATGTTGGATGAATTGCATGGTTCCTGTGTCTTTTCTAAGATTGATTTGAAAAGCGGATATCATCAGATTAGGATGAGAGAGGGAGATGAGTGGAAAACAGCTTTCAAAACTAAGTACGGTCTGTGTGAATGGCTTGTTATGCCATTTGGTCTCACTAATGCACCAAGCACTTTTATGCGACTAATGAATCATGTTTTGCGTCCATTCATTGGTAAATTTGTGGTTGTGTATTTTGATGATATTTTGGTCTATAGTAAAACCCTAGAAGAGCATCTTGATCATTTACGTTCTATTGTAAGTGTTTTACGTTCTGAAAAATTGTATGCTAACTTAAGGAAATGTTCCTTTTGTACTAATCAGATCACATTTCTTGGCTATGTGGTGAGTGCAACATTTAACGTTTCTGACCTTTCCCCTTTTGATGTAGGTGATGATTCGAGGGCGAATCCTTTTGAGGAAGGGGGGAATGATGAGAACCATGGAGATGATGGGTGGAAGGCTTCAATAGATGCAAGAAGTCCATTGCCCATTCCAGAAGGCCCAATAACACAAGCTAGAGCTTCAATGGATGCAAGAGGTCTATTGCACATTCCAGAAGGCCCAATAACACGAGCTAGGGCCAAAAAGATTAAAGAAGCACTAAATGGGCTGATTCAGGACATTCAAGACAATCAAGAAATAAGACAACTTTCAGTGAAATAGAAAGCAAGGGTTTCTCCCTCGGTTCTTTTAAGAACTAAAGAACTTATCAAGAGGTTATCCTTCTTGTGGCGTTCAAATCGACTTATCACTCCCAATCCCTTTCTTTTCTGGAGTGTGGCGTCCATATCCTTCTTGAATACCCTAAGTTTGTGTTCCTTCGAATATTGGGTCTAGGGTTTGTGTTATTAACTCTGATTTAGCTTTCCTGGTTGTTCTTTGATTCATTGTGTGCGTTGGGTCCCTAAGCCACGTCTTTTTGGGGTTTTTCCGCATCAGAAATCATCAAAGAATCTTTGTTTAATGCAATTGAACAGATTCCTAGTCCCAAGGGCGTATATCTGTGGTTGTGGCAGTGAATATTGTGAATCATAGGGTCATACAAGCTGTTTTGAGGATCTCTAAGTGTGAAACAGTCATTAAAACAAAAATTAGTGCCTTGTTAGGAAGAAATGAAGACACGGACTCATTTTTGAGTAATTAAGCATCAAATACTTGTGAGAAATGCTAGAAATCATCATAGACTCTTTGTTTAATGCAATTCAACAGATTCCTAGTCCCAAGTTCGTATATCTGTGGTTGTGGCAGTGAATATAGTCAATGATAGGGTCATACAAGCTGTTTTGAGGATCTCTAAGTGTGAAACAGTCATTAAAACAAATATTAGTGCCTTGTTACGAAGAAATGAAGACACGGACTCATTTTTGAGTAATTAAGCATCAAATACTTGTGAGAAATGCTAGAAATCATCAAAGACTCTTTGTTTAATGCAATTCAACAGATTAGTAGTCCCAAGGGTGTATATCTGTGGTTCTGGCAGTGAATATCGTCAATGATGGGGTCATAGAAGCTGTTTTCAACATCTTTAAGTGTGAAAGAGTCATTACAACGAAAAGTAGAGCCTTGTTAGGAAGAGATGAAGACACAGACTTATTTTTGGGTAATTAAGCATCAAATACTTGTGAGAAATGCTAGAAATCATCAAAGACTCTTTGTTTAATGCACTTCAATAGATTCCTAGTCCCAAGGGTGTATATCTGTGGTTGTGGCAGTGAATATTGTGAATCATAGGGTCATACAAGCTGTTTTGAAGATCTTTAAGTGTGAAAGAGACATTACAACGAAAAGTGGAGCCTTCCTAGGAAGAAATGAAGACATGGACTCATTTTTGAGTAATTAAGCATCAAATACTTGTGAGAATTGCTAGAAATCATCAAAGACTCTTTGTTTAATGGAATTCAACAGATTCCTAGTCCCAAGGGAGTGTATCTGTGGTTGTGGCAGTGGATATAGTCACTGATGGGGTCATAGAAGCTCTTTTGAACATCTTTAAGTGTGAAAGTGTCATTACAACGAAAAGTAGTGCCTTGTTAGGAAGAAATGAAGACACGGACTCATTTTTGAGTAATTAAGCATCAAATACTTGTGAGAAATGCTAGAAATCATCATAGACTCTTTGTTTAATGCAATTCAACAGATTCCCAGTCCCATGGGTGTATATTTGTGGTTGTGGCAGTGAATATAGTGAATGATAGTGTCATACAAGCTGTTTTGAGGATCTCTAAGTGTGAAAGAGTCATTGCAACGAAAACTGGAGCTTTGTTAGGAGCAAATGAAGACACGGACTCATTTTTGAGTAACTAAGCATCAAATACTTGTGACAAATGCTAGAAATCATCAAAGACTCTTTGTTTAATGCAATTCAACATATTCCTAGTCCCAATGGCGTGTATATGTGGTTGTGGCAGTGAATATAGTCAATGATGGAGTCATAGAAGCTGTTTTCTGGATTTTTACGTGTGAAAGAGTGATTACAACGAAAAGCAGCGCCTTGTTAGGAAGTAATGAAGACACGGACTCATTTTTGAGTAATTAAGCATCAAATACTTGTGAGAAATGCTAGAAATCATCAAAGAATCTTTGTTTAATGCAATTGAACAGATTCCTAGTCCCAAGGGCGTATATCTGTGGTTGTGGCAGTGAATATAGTGAATGATAGGGTCATACAAGCTGTTTTGAGGATCTCTAAGTGTGAAAGAGTCATTACAACGAAAAGTAGAGCCTTGTTAGGAAGAGATGAAGACACAAACTCATTTTTGAGTAATTAAGCATCAAATACGTGTGAGAAATGCTAGAAATCATCAAAGACTCTTTGTTTAATGCACTTCAATAGATTCCTAGTCCCAAGGGTGTATATCTGTGGTTGTGGCAGTGAATATTGTGAATCATAGGGTCATACAAGCTGTTTTGAAGATCTTTAAGTGTGAAAGAGACATTACAACGAAAAGTGGAGCCTTGTTAGGAAGAAATGAAGACACGGACTCATTTTTGAGTAATTAAGAATCAAATACTTGTGAGAATTGCTAGAAATCATCAAAGACTCTTTGTTTAATGCAATTCAACAGATTCCTAGTCCCAAGTTCGTATATCTGTGGTTGTGGCAGTGAATATAGTCAATGATAGGGTCATACAAGCTGTTTTGAGGATCTCTAAGTGTGAAACAGTCATTAAAACAAAAATTAGTGCCTTGTTACGAAGAAATGATGGCACGGACTCATTTTTGAGTAATTAAGCATCAAATACTTGTGAGAAATGCTAGAAATCATCAAAGAATCTTTGTTTAATGCAATTCAACAGATTAGTAGTCCCACGGGTGTATATCTGTGGTTGTGGCAGTGAATATAGTCAATGATGCGGTCATAGAAGGTGTTTTCAACATCTTGAAGTGCGAAGGAGTCATTACAACGAAAAGTAGAGCCTTGTTAGGAAGAAATGAAGACACGAACTCATTTTTGAGTAATTAAGCATCAAATACTTGTGAGAAATGCTAGAAATCATCATAGACTCTTTGTTGAATGCAATTCAACAGATTCCGAGTCCCAAGGGTGTATATCTGTGGCTGTGGCAGTGAATATAGTGAATGATAGGGTCATAGAAGCTGTTTTCAACATCTTTAAGTGTGAAAGAGTCATTACAACGAAAGGTAGAGCCTTGTTAGGAGGAATTGAAGACACGGCGTCATTTTTTAGTTATTAAGCATGAAATACTTGTGAGAAATGCTAGAAATCCTCAAAGTCTCTTTGTTTAATGCAATTCAACAGATTCCTAGTCCCAAGGGTGTATATATGTGGTTGTGGCAGTGAATATAGTCAATGATGGGGTCATAGAAGCTGTTTTCAACATCTTTGAGTGTGAAAGAGTCATGACAACGAAAAGCAGAGCCTTGTTAGGAAGAAATTAAGACACAGACCCATTTTTGAGTAATTAAGCATCAAATACTTGTGAGAAATGCTAGAAATCATCAAAGACACTTTGTTTAATGCAATTAAACTTATTCCTAGTCCCAAGGAAGTGTATCTGTGGTTGTGGCAGTGAATATAGTCAATGATGCGGTCATAGAAGGTGTTTTCAACATCTTGAAGTGCGAAGGAGTCATTACAACGAAAAGTAGAGCCTTGTTAGGAAGAAATGAAGACACGGAGTCATTTTTGAGTAATTAAGCATCAAATACTTGTGAGAAATGCTAGAAATCATCATAGACTCTTTGTTTAATGCAATTCAACAGATTCCGAGTCCCAAGTGTGTATATCTGTGGCTGTGGCAGTGAATATAGTGATTGATAGGGTCATAGAAGCTGTTTTCAACATCTTTAAGTGTGAAAGAGTCATTACAACGAAAAGCAGAGCCTTGTTAGGAAGAAATGAAGACACAGACTCATTTTTGAGTAATTAAGCATCAAATACTTGTGAGAAATCCTAGAAATCATCAAAGACTCTTTGTTTAATGCAATTCAAGATATTCCTAGTCCCAAGGGTGTATATATGTGGTTGTGGCAGTGAATATAGTTAATGATGTGGTCATAGAAGCTGTTTTCAACATCTTTAAGTGTGAAAGAGTCATTACAACGAAAAGCAGATCCTTGTTAGGAAGAAATGAAGACACGGACTCATTTGTGAGTAATTAAGCATGAAATACTTGTGAGAAATGCTAGAAATCATTAAAGACTCTTTGTTTAATGCAATTCAACAGATTCCTAGTCCCAAGGGAGTGTATCTGTGGTTGTGGCAGTGAATATAGTCAATCATGCGGTCATAGAAGGTGTTTTCAACTTCTTGAAGTGCGAAGGAGTCATTACAACGAAAAGTAGAGCCTTGTTAGGAGGAAATGAAGACACGGACTCATTTTTGAGTAATTAAGCATCAAATACTTGTGAGAAATGCTAGAAATCATCAAAGACTCTTTGTTTAATGCAATTCAACAGATTCCTAGTCCCCAGGGTGTATATATGTGGTTGTGGCAGTCAATATAGTCAATGATGGGGTCATAGAAGCTGTTTTCAACATCTTTAAGTGTGAAAGAGTCATTACAACGAAAGGTAGGGCCTTGTTAGGAGGAATTGAAGACACGGCGTCATTTTTTACTTATTAAGCATCAAATACTTGTGAGAAATGCTAGAAATCATCAAAGACTCTTTGTTTAATGCAATTCAACAGATTCCTAGTCCCTAGGGTGTATATATGTGGTTGTGGCACTCAATATAGTCAATGATGGGGTCATAGAAGCTGTTTTCAACATCTTCAAGTGTGAAAGAGTCATTACAACGAAAGGTAGGGCCTTGTTAGGAGGAATTGATGACACGGCGTCATTTTTTACTTATTAAGCATCAAATACTTGTGAGAAATGCTAGAAATCATCAAAGACTCTTTGTTTAATGCAATTCAAGATATTCCTAGTCCCAAGGGTGTATATATGTGGTTGTGGCAGTGAATATAGTTAATGATGTGGTCATAGAAGCTGTTTTCAACATCTTTAACTGTGAAAGAGTCATTACAACGAAAAGCAGATCCTTGTTAGGAAGAAATGAAGACACGGACTCATTTGTGAGTAATTAAGCATGAAATACTTGTGAGAAATGCTAGAAATCATTAAAGACTCTTTGTTTAATGCAATTCAACAGATTCCTAGTCCCAAGGGAGTGTATCTGTGGTTGTGGCAGTGAATATAGTCAATCATGCGGTCATAGAAGGTGTTTTCAACATCTTGAAGTGCGAAGGAGTCATTACAACGAAAAGTAGAGCCTTGTTAGGAGGAAATGAAGACACGGACTCATTTTTGAGTAATTAAGCATCAAATACTTGTGAGAAATGCTAGAAATCATCAAAGACTCTTTGTTTAATGCAATTCAACAGATTCCTAGTCCCCAGGGTGTATATATGTGGTTGTGGCAGTCAATATAGTCAATGATGGGGTCATAGAAGCTGTTTTCAACATCTTTAAGTGTGAAAGAGTCATTACAACGAAAGGTAGGCCTTGTTAGGAGGAATTGAAGACACGGCGTCATTTTTTACTTATTAAGCATCAAATACTTGTGAGAAATGCTAGAAATCATCAAAGACTCTTTGTTTAATGCAATTCAACAGATTCCTAGTCCCTAGGGTGTATATATGTGGTTGTGGCACTCAATATAGTCAATGATGGGGTCATAGAAGCTGTTTTCAACATCTTCAAGTGTGAAAGAGTCATTACAACGAAAGGTAGGGCCTTGTTAGGAGGAATTGATGACACGGCGTCATTTTTTACTTATTAAGCATCAAATACTTGTGAGAAATGCTAGAAATCATCAAAGACTCTTTGTTTAATGCAATTCAAGATATTCCTAGTCCCAAGGGTGTATATATGTGGTTGTGGCAGTGAATATAGTTAATGATGTGGTCATAGAAGCTGTTTTCAACATCTTTAACTGTGAAAGAGTCATTACAACGAAAAGCAGATCCTTGTTAGGAAGAAATGAAGACACGGACTCATTTGTGAGTAATTAAGCATGAAATACTTGTGAGAAATGCTAGAAATCATTAAAGACTCTTTGTTTAATGCAATTCAACAGATTCCTAGTCCCAAGGGAGTGTATCTGTGGTTGTGGCAGTGAATATAGTCAATCATGCGGTCATAGAAGGTGTTTTCAACATCTTGAAGTGCGAAGGAGTCATTACAACGAAAAGTAGAGCCTTGTTAGGAGGAAATGAAGACACGGACTCATTTTTGAGTAATTAAGCATCAAATACTTGTGAGAAATGCTAGAAATCATCAAAGACTCTTTGTTTAATGCAATTCAACAGATTCCTAGTCCCCAGGGTGTATATATGTGGTTGTGGCAGTCAATATAGTCAATGATGGGGTCATAGAAGCTGTTTTCAACATCTTTAAGTGTGAAAGAGTCATTACAACGAAAGGTAGGGCCTTGTTAGGAGGAATTGAAGACACGGCGTCATTTTTTACTTATTAAGCATCAAATACTTGTGAGAAATGCTAGAAATCATCAAAGACTCTTTGTTTAATGCAATTCAACAGATTCCTAGTCCCTAGGGTGTATATATGTGGTTGTGGCACTCAATATAGTCAATGATGGGGTCATAGAAGCTGTTTTCAACATCTTCAAGTGTGAAAGAGTCATTACAACGAAAGGTAGGGCCTTGTTAGGAGGAATTGATGACACGGCGTCATTTTTTACTTATTAAGCATCAAATACTTGTGAGAAATGCTAGAAATCATCAAAGACTCTTTGTTTAATGCAATTCAACAGATTCCTAGTCCCCAGGGTGTATATATGTGGTTGTGGCAGTCAATATAGTCAATGATGGGGTCATAGAAGCTGTTTTCAACATCTTTAAGTGTGAAAGAGTCATTACAACGAAAGGTAGGGCCTTGTTAGGAGGAATTGATGACACGGCGTCATTTTTTACTTATTAAGCATCAAATACTTGTGAGAAATGCTAGAAATCATCAAAGACTCTTTGTTTAATGCAATTCAACAGATTCCTAGTCCCCAGGGTGTATATATGTGGTTGTGGCAGTCAATATAGTCAATGATGGGGTCATAGAAGCTGTTTTCAACATCTTTAAGTGTGAAAGAGTCATTACAACGAAAGGTAGAGCCTTGTTAGGAGGAATTGAAGACACGGCGTCATTTTTTAGTTATTAAGCATGAAATACTTGTGAGAAATGCTAGAAATCCTCAAAGTCTCTTTGTTTAATGCAATTCAACAGATTCCTAGTCCCAAGGGTGTATATATGTGGTTGTGGCAGTGAATATAGTCAATGATGGGGTCATAGAAGCTGTTTTCAACATCTTTGAGTGTGAAAGAGTCATGACAACGAAAAGCAGAGCCTTGTTAGGAAGAAATGAAGACACAGACCCATTTTTGAGTAATTAAGCATCAAATACTTGTGAGAAATGCTAGAAATCATCAAAGACTCTTTGTTTAATGCAATTCAACAGATTCCTAGTCCCCAGGGTGTATATATGTGGTTGTGGCAGTCAATATAGTCAATGATGGGGTCATAGAAGCTGTTTTCAACATCTTTAAGTGTGAAAGAGTCATTACAACGAAAGGTAGGGCCTTGTTAGGAGGAATTGATGACACGGCGTCATTTTTTACTTATTAAGCATCAAATACTTGTGAGAAATGCTAGAAATCATGAAAGACTCTTGGTTTAATGCAATTCAACAGATTCCTAGTCCCCAGGGTGTATATATGTGGTTGTGGCAGTCAATATAGTCAATGATGGGGTCATAGAAGCTGTTTTCAACATCTTTAAGTGTGAAAGAGTCATTACAACGAAAGGTAGAGCCTTGTTAGGAGGAATTGAAGACACGGCGTCATTTTTTAGTTATTAAGCATCAAGTACTTGTGAGAAATGCTAGAAATCATCAAAGACTCTTTGTTTTATGCAATTCAACAGATTCCTAGTCCCAAGGGTGTATATCTGTGGTTGTGGCAGTGAATATAGTGAATGATAGGGCGATACAAGCTGTTTTGAGGATCTTTAAGTGTGAAAGAGTCATTACAATGAAAAGTGGAGCCTTGTTAGGAAGAAATAAGACGCGGACTCATTTTTGTGTAATTAAGTATGAAATACTTGTGAGAAATGCTAGAAATCATCAAAGTCTCTTTGTTTAATGCAATTCAACAGATTCCTAGTCCCAAGGGTGTATATATGTGGTTGTGGCAGTCAATATAGTCAATGATGGGGTCATAGAAGCTGTTTTCAACATCTTTAAGTGTGAAAGAGTCATTACAACGAAAAGTAGAGCCTTGTTAGGAGGAAATGAAGACACGGACTCATTTGTGAGTAATGAAGCGACAAATACTTGTGAGAAAAGCTAGAAATCATTAAAGACTCTTTGTTTAATGCATGTCAACAGATTCCTAGTCCCAAGGGTGTAGATCTGTGGCTGTGGCAGTGCATATAGTGAATCATAGGGTCACACAAGCTGTTTTGAAGATCTTTCATTGTGAAAGAGAGATTACAACGAAAAGTGGAGCCTTGTTAAAAAGAAATGAAGACACAGACTCATTTTTGAGTAATTAAGCGTCAAATACTTGTGAGAAATGCTAGAAATCATCAAAGAGTCTTTGTTTAATGCAATTCAACAGATTCCCAGTCCCATGGGTGTATATCTGTGGTTGTGGCAGTGAATATAGTGAATGATAGTGTCATACAAGCTGTTTTGAGGATCTCTAAGTGTGAAAGAGTCATTGCAAACGAAAAGTGGAGCTTTGTTTAGGAGCAAATGAAGACACGGACTCATTTTTGAGTAACTAAGCATCAAATACTTTGTGACAAGTGCTAGAAATCATCAAAGACTCTTTGTTTAATGCAATTCACATATTCCTAGTCCCAATGGCGTGTATATGTGGTTGTGGCAGTGAATATAGTCAATGATGGAGTCATAGAAGCTGTTTTCTGGATTTTTACGTGTGAAAGAGTGATTACAACGAAAAGCAGCGCCTTGTTAGGAAGAAATGAAGACACGGACTCATTTTTGAGTAATTAAGCATCAAATACTTGTGAGAAATGCTAGAAATCATCAAAGAATCTTTGTTTAATGCAATTGAACAGATTCCTAGTCCCAAGGGCGTATATCTGTGGTTGTGGCAGTGAATATAGTGAATGATAGGGTCATACAAGCTGTTTTGAGGATCTCTAAGTGTGAAAGAGTCATTACAACGAAAAGTAGAGCCTTGTTAGGAAGAGATGAAGACACAACTCATTTTTGAGTAATTAAGCATCAAATACGTTGTGAGAAATGCTAGAAATCATCAAAGACTCTTTGTTTAATGCACTTCAATAGATTCCTAGTCCCAAGGGTGTATATCTGTGGTTGTGGCAGTGAATATTGTGAATCATAGGGTCATACAAGCTGTTTTGAAGATCTTTAAGTGTGAAAGAGTCATTACAACGAAAAGTGGAGCCTTGTTAGGAAGAAATGAAGACACAGACTCATTTTTGAGTAATTAAGCATCAAATACTTGTGAGAATGCTAGAAATCGTCAAAGACTCTTTGTTTAATGCAATTCAACAGATTCCTAGTCCCAAGGGTGTATCTGTGGTTGTGGCAGTGAATATAGTCAATGATGGGTCATAGAAGCTGTTTTCAACATCTTTAAGTGCGAAGAGTCATTACAACGAAAAGTAGAGCCTTGTTAGGAAGAAATGAAGACACGGACTCATTTTGAGTAATTAAGCATCAAATACTTGTGAGAAATGCTAGAAATCATCAAAGACTCTTTGTTTAATGCAATTCAACAGATTCCTAGTCCCAAGGGTGTATATGTGGTTGTGGCAGTGAATATAGTCAATGATGGGGTCATAGAAGCTGTTTTCAACATCTTTAAGTGTGAAAGAGTCATTACAACGAAAAGTAGAGCCTTGTTAGGAGGAAATGAAGACACGGACTCATTTTTGAGTAATTAAGCATCAAATACTTGTGAGAAATGCTAGAAATCATCAAAGACTCTTTGTTTAATGCAATTCAACAGATCCTAGTCCCAAGGGTGTGTATATGTGGTTGTGGCAGTGAATATAGTCAATGATGGGGTCATAGAAGCTGTTTTCAACATCTTTAAGTGTGAAAGAGTCATTACAACGAAAGGTAGGGCCTTGTTGGAGGAAATGAAGACACGGACGTCATTTTTGAGTAATTAAGCATCAAATACTTGTGAGAAATGCTAGAAATCATCAAAGACTCTTTGTTTAATGCAATTCAACAGATTCCTAGTCCCCAGGGTGTATATTGGGTTGTGGCAGTCAATATAGTCAATGATGGGTCATAGAAGCTGTTTTCAACATCTTTAAGTGTGAAGAGTCATTACAACGAAAGGTAGAGCCTTGTTAGGAAGAAATGAAGACACGGATCATTTTTGAGTAATTAAGCATCAATACTTGTGAGAAATGCTAGAATCATCAAAGACTCTTTGTTTAATGCAATTCAACAGATTCTAGTCCCAAGGGTGTATATCTGTGGTTGTGGCAGTGAATATAGTGAATGATAGGGTCATACAAGCTGTTTTGGAGGATCTTTAAGTGTGAAAGAGTCATTACAACGAAAAGTGGAGCCTTGTTAGGAAGAAATGAAGACACGGGACTCATTTTTGAGTAATTAAGCATCCAAATACTTGTGAGAAATGCTAGAAATCATCAAACGACTCTTTGTTTAATGCAATTCAACAGATTCCTAGTCCCAAGGTGTGTATATCTGTGGTTGTGGCAGTGAATATAGTGAATGATAGGGTCATACAAGTGTTTTGAGGATCTTTAAGTGTGAAAGAGTCATTACAACGAAAAGTGGAGCCTTGTTAGGAAGAAATGAAGACACAGACTCATTTTTGAGTAATTAAGCATCAAATACTTGCTGAGAAATGCTAGAAATCATCAAAGACTCTTTGTTTAATGCAATTCAACAGATTCCTAGTCCCAAGGGTGTATATATGTGGTTGTGGCAGTCAATATAGTCAATGATGGGGTCATAGAAGCTGTTTTCAACATCTTTAAGTCTGAAAGAGTCATTACAACGAAAAGTAGAGCCTTGTTAGGAAGAAATGAAGACACGGACTCATTTTGAGTAATGAAGCAACAAATACTTGTGAGAAAAGCTAGAAATCATTAAAGACTCTTTGTTTAATGCATGTCACAGATGCCTAGTCCCAAGGGTGTATATCTGTGCTGTTGGCAGTGCATATAGTGAATCATAGGTCATACAAGCTGTTTTGAAGATCTTTAATCGTGAAGAGAGATTACAACGAAAAGTGGAGCCTTTGTTAAAAAGAAATGAGACACAGACTCATTTTTGAGTAATAAGCATCAAATCTTGTGAGAAATGCTAGAAATCATCAATAGACTCTTTGTTTAATGCAATTCAACAGATTCCTATCCCAAGGGGTGTGCTTATGTGGTTGTGGCAGTGAATATAGTCAATGATGGTGTCATATAGCTGTTTTCACATCTTAAGTGTGATAAGAGTCCTTACATACGACCAAGCACAGGCTTGGTTAGGACGAAATGAAGACACGGACTCATTTTTGAGGAAATTAAGCATCTAATACTTGGTGGGAGAAATGGTAGAATCATCAAAGACTCTTTGTTTAATGCAATTCAACAGATTCCTAGTCCCAAGGGTGTATATCTGTGGTTGTGGCTGTGAATATAGTGAATGATAGGGTCATACAAGCTGTTTTGACATCTTTAAGTGTGAAAGAGTCATTACAACGAAAAGTGGAGCCTTGTTAGGAAGAAATGAAGACACGGACTCATTTTTGAGTAATTAAGCATCAAATACTTGTGAGAAATGCTAGAAATCATCAAAGACTCTTGTTTAATGCAATTCAACAAATTCTAGTCCCAAGGGTGTTATTGTGGTTGTGGCAGTGAATATAGTCAATGATGGGTCATAGAAGCTGTTTTCAACATCTTTAGTGTGGAAAGAGTCGACACGAAAGTAGAGCCTTGTTAGGAAGAAATGAAGACACGGACTCATTTTTGAGTAATTAAGCATCAAATACTTGTGAGAAATGCTAGAAATCATCAAGACTCTTTGTTTAATGCAATTCAACAGATTCCTAGTCCCAAGGGTGTGTATCTGTGGTTGTGGCAGTGAATATAGTCAATGATGGGGTCATAGAAGCTGTTTTCAACATCTTTAAGTGTGAAAGAGTCATTACAACGAAAAGTAGAGCCTTGTTAGGATGAAATGAAGACTCAGACTCATTTTTGAGTAATTAAGCTCAAATACTTGTGACAAATGTAGAAAATCATCAAAGGACTCATGTTTCATGCAATTCAACAGATTCCTAGTCCAAGGGTGTATATCTGTAGTTGTGGCTGTGATATAGTGAATGGTAGGGTCATACAAAGCTGTTTTGAAAATCTTTAAGTGTGAAAGAGACATTACAACGAAAAGTGGAGAGCCTTGTTAGGAAGAAATGAAGACACGGACTCATTTTTGAGTAATTAAGCATCAAATACTTGTGAGAAATGCTAGAAATCATCAAAGACTCTTTGTTTAATGCAATCCAAAGGATTCCTAGTCGCAAGGGTGTGTATCTGTGGTTATGGCAGCGAATATAGTCAATCATGGGACATACCAGCTGTTTTAAATATCTTTAAGAGTGAAAGAGTCATTACAACGGAAAGTGGAGCCTTGTTAGGAAGAAATGAAGACACGGACTCATTTTTGAGTAATTAAGCATCAAATACTGTGAGAAATGCTGAAATCATCAAAGACTCTTGTTTAATGCAATTCAACAGATTCCTAGTGCCAAGGGGGTATATCTGTGGTTGTGAACGTGAATATAGTGAATTGTAGGGTCATAAAAGCTGTTTTCAGGATCTTTAAGTGTGAAAGAGTCATTAGAACGAAAGGTGGAGCCTTGTTAGGAAGAAATGAAGACACGGACTCATTTTTGAGTAATTAAGCGTCAAATACTTGTGAGAAATGCTAGAAATCATGAAAGACTCTTTGTTTCATGCAACTCAACAGATTCCTAGTCCCAAGGGTGTATATCTGTGGTTGTGGCAGTGAATATAGTCAATGATGGGGTCATAGAAGCTGTTTTCAACATCTTCAAGTGTGGAAGAGTCATTACAACGAAAAGTAGAGCCTTGTTTAGAAGAAATGAAGACACGGACTCATTTTCTGAGAAATTAAGTATCAAATACATGTGAGAAATGCTAGAAATCATCAATGACTCTTCGTTTAATACAATTCAACAGATTCCTAGTCCCAAGGGTGTATATCTGTGGTTGTGGCAGGGAATATAGTGAATGATAGGGTCATACAAGCTGTTTTGAAGATCTTTAAGTGTGAAAGAGACATTACAACGAAAAGTGGAGCCTTGTTAGGAAGAAATGAAGACACAGACTCATTTTTGAGTAATTAAGCATCAAATACTTGTGAGAAATGCTAGAAATCATCAAAGACTCTTTGTTTAATGCAATTCAACAGATTCCTAGTCCCAAAGGTTTGTATATGTGGTTGTGGCAGTGAATATAGTCAATGATGGGGTCATAGCAGCTGTTTTCAACATCTTTAAGTGTGAAAGAGTCATTACAACGAGAAGCAGAGCCTTGTTACGGAGAAATGAAGACACGGACTCATTTTTGAGTAATTAAGCATCAAATACTTGTGAGAAATGCTGGAAATCATCAAAGACTCTTTGTTTAATGCAATTCAACAGATTCCTAGTGCCAAGGGGGTATATCTGTGGTTGTGAACGTGAATATAGTGAATTATAGGGTCATAAAAGCTGTTTTGAGGATCTTTAAGTGTGAAAGAGTCATTAGAACGAAAGGTGGAGCCTTGTTAGGAAGAAATGAAGACACGGACTCATTTTTGAGTAATTAAGCGTCAAATACTTGTGAGAAATGCTAGAAATCATGAAAGACTCTTTGTTTCATGCAACTCAACAGATTCCTAGTCCCAAGGGTGTATATCTGTGGTTGTGGCAGTGAATATAGTCAATGATGGGGTCATAGAAGCTGTTTTCAACATCTTCAAGTGTGGAAGAGTCATTACAACGAAAAGTAGAGCCTTGTTTAGAAGAAATGAGGACACGGACTCATTTTCTGAGAAATTAAGTATCAAATACATGTGAGAAATGCTAGAAATCATCAATGACTCTTCGTTTAATACAATTCAACAGATTCCTAGTCCCAAGGGTGTATATCTGTGGTTGTGGCAGGGAATATAGTGAATGATAGGGTCATACAAGCTGTTTTGAAGATCTTTAAGTGTGAAAGAGACATTACAACGAAAAGTGGAGCCTTGTTTGGAAGAAATGAAGACACAGACTCATTTTTGAGTAATTAAGCATCAAATACTTGTGAGAAATGCTAGAAATCATCAAAGACTCTTTGTTTAATGCAATTCAACAGATTCCTAGTCCCAAAGGTTTGTATATGTGGTTGTGGCAGTGAATATAGTCAATGATGGGGTCATAGCAGCTGTTTTCAACATCTTTAAGTGTGAAAGAGTCATTACAACGAGAAGCAGAGCCTTGTTACGGAGAAATGAAGACACGGACTCATTTTTGAGTAATTAAGCATCAAATACTTGTGAGAAATGCTGGAAATCATCAAAGACTCTTTGTTTAATGCAATTCAACAGATTCCTAGTGCCAAGGGGGTATATCTGTGGTTGTGAACGTGAATATAGTGAATTATAGGGTCATAAAAGCTGTTTTGAGGATCTTTAAGTGTGAAAGAGTCATTAGAACGAAAGGTGGAGCCTTGTTAGGAAGAAATGAAGACACGGACTCATTTTTGAGTAATTAAGCGTCAAATACTTGTGAGAAATGCTAGAAATCATGAAAGACTCTTTGTTTCATGCAACTCAACAGATTCCTAGTCCCAAGGGTGTATATCTGTGGTTGTGGCAGTGAATATAGTCAATGATGGGGTCATAGAAGCTGTTTTCAACATCTTCAAGTGTGGAAGAGTCATTACAACGAAAAGTAGAGCCTTGTTTAGAAGAAATGAAGACACGGACTCATTTTCTGAGAAATTAAGTATCAAATACATGTGAGAAATGCTAGAAATCATCAATGACTCTTCGTTTAATACAATTCAACAGATTCCTAGTCCCAAGGGTGTATATCTGTGGTTGTGGCAGGGAATATAGTGAATGATAGGGTCATACAAGCTGTTTTGAAGATCTTTAAGTGTGAAAGAGACATTACAACGAAAAGTGGAGCCTTGTTAGGAAGAAATGAAAACACAGACTCATTTTTGAGTAATTAAGCATCAAATACTTGTGAGAAATGCTAGAAATCATCAAAGACTCTTTGTTTAATGCAATTCAACAGATTCCTAGTCCCAAAGGTTTGTATATGTGGTTGTGGCAGTGAATATAGTCAATGATGGGGTCATAGAAGCTGTTTTCAACATCTTTAAGTGTGAAAGAGTCATTACAACGAGAAGCAGAGCCTTGTTACGGAGAAATGAAGACACGGACTCATTTTTGAGTAATTAAGCATCAAATACTTGTGAGAAATGCTGGAAATCATCAAAGACTCTTTGTTTAATGCAATTCAACAGATTCCTAGTGCCAAGGGGGTATATCTGTGGTTGTGAACGTGAATATAGTGAATTATAGGGTCATAAAAGCTGTTTTGAGGATCTTTAAGTGTGAAAGAGTCATTAGAACGAAAGGTGGAGCCTTGTTAGGAAGAAATGAAGACACGGACTCATTTTTGAGTAATTAAGCGTCAAATACTTGTGAGAAATGCTAGAAATCATGAAAGACTCTTTGTTTCATGCAACTCAACAGATTCCTAGTCCCAAGGGTGTATATCTGTGGTTGTGGCAGTGAATATAGTCAATGATGGGGTCATAGAAGCTGTTTTCAACATCTTCAAGTGTGGAAGAGTCATTACAACGAAAAGTAGAGCCTTGTTTAGAAGAAATGAAGACACGGACTCATTTTCTGAGAAATTAAGTATCAAATACATGTGAGAAATGCTAGAAATCATCAATGACTCTTCGTTTAATACAATTCAACAGATTCCTAGTCCCAAGGGTGTATATCTGTGGTTGTGGCAGGGAATATAGTGAATGATAGGGTCATACAAGCTGTTTTGAAGATCTTTAAGTGTGAAAGAGACATTACAACGAAAAGTGGAGCCTTGTTAGGAAGAAATGAAAACACAGACTCATTTTTGAGTAATTAAGCATCAAATACTTGTGAGAAATGCTAGAAATCATCAAAGACTCTTTGTTTAATGCAATTCAACAGATTCCTAGTCCCAAAGGTTTGTATATGTGGTTGTGGCAGTGAATATAGTCAATGATGGGGTCATAGAAGCTGTTTTCAACATCTTTAAGTGTGAAAGAGTCATTACAACGAGAAGCAGAGCCTTGTTACGGAGAAATGAAGACACGGACTCATTTTTGAGTAATTAAGCATCAAATACTTGTGAGAAATGCTAGAAATCATCAAAGACTCTTTGTTTAATGCAATTCAACAGATTCCTAGTCCCAAGGGTGTATATCTGTGGTTGTGGCTGTGAATATAGTGAATGATAGGGTCATACATTCTGTTTTGAAGATCTTTAAGTGTGAAGGAGACATTTCAACGAAAAGTGGAGCTTTGTTAGGAGGAAATGAAGACGCAGACTCATTCTTGAGTAATTAAGCATCAAATACTTGTGAGAAATGCTAGAAATCATCAAAGACCCTTTGTTTAATGCCATTCAAAGGATTGCTAGTCCCAAGGGTGTGTATCTGTGGTTATGGCAGTGAATATAGTCAATGATGGGGTCATAGAAGCTGTTTTGAACATCTTGAAGTGTGAAAGAGTCATTACAACGAAAAGTAGAAATTTGTTAGGAAAAAATGAAGACACGGACTCATTTTTGAGTAATTAAGCATCAAATACTTGTGAGAAATGCTAGAAATCATCAAAAACACTTTGTTTAATGCAATTCAAAGGATTCGTAGTCCCAAGGGTGTGTATCTGGGGTTATGGCAGTGAATATAGTCAATGATGGGGTCATACAAGCTGTTTTAAATATCTTTAAGAGTGAAAGAGTCATTGCAACGAAAAGTGGAGCCTTGTTAGGAGGAAATGAAGACACGGACACATTTTTGAGTAATTAAGCAACAAATACTTGTGAGAAATGATAGAAATCATCAAAGACTCTTTGTTTAATGCAATTCAACAGATTCCTAGTCCCAAGGGTGTGTATATGCGGTTGTGGCAGTGAATATAGTCAATGATGGGGTCATAGAGGCTGTTTTCAACATCTTGAAGTCTGAAAGAGTCATTACAACGAAAAGTAGAGCTTTGTTAGGAAGAAATGAAGGCACGGACTCATTTTTGAGTAATTAAGCATAAAATACTTGTGAGAAATGCTATAAATCATCAACGACTCTTTGTTTAAAACAATTCAATAGATTCGTAGTCCCAAGGGTGTATATCTGTGGTTGTGGCAGTGAATATTGTGAATGATAGGGTCATAGAAGGTGTTTTGAAGTTCTTTAAGCATGAAAGAGACATTACAACGAAAGGTGGAGCCTTGTTAAGAAGAAATGAAGACAGGGACTCATTTTTGAGTAATTAAGCGTCAAATAATTGTGAGAAATGCTAGAAATCATCAAAGACTCTTTGTCTAATGCAATTCAACAGATTCCTAGTCCGAAGGATTTGTATATGTGGTTGTGGCAGTGAATATAGTCAATGATGGGGTCATAGAAGCTGTTTTCAGCATCTTTAAGTGTGAAAGAGTCATTACAACGAGAAGCAGAGCCTTGTTTGGGGGAAATGAAGACACGGACTCATTTTTGAGTAATTAAGCATCAAATACTTGTGAGAAAAGCTGGAAATCATCAAAGACTCTTTGTTTAATGCAATTCAACAGATTCCTAGTCCCAAGGGTGTATATCTGCCGCTGTGGCAGTGAATGTAGTGAATGATAGGGTCACACAAGCTGTTTTGAAGATCTTTCAGTGTGGACGAGACATTACAACGAGAAGTGGAGCCTTGTTAGGAAGAAATGAAGACACTGACTCATTTTTGAGTAATTAAGCATCAAATACTTGTGGGAAATGCTAGAAATCAACAAAGACTCTTTGTTTAATGCAATTCAACAGATTCCTAGTCCCAAGGGTGTATATCTGGGGTTGTGGCAGTGAATATAGTGAATGATAGGGTCATACAATCTGTTTTCAACATCTTTAACTGTGAAAGAGTCATTACAACGAAAACTGGAGCCTTGTTTGGAGGAAATGAAGACACGGACTCATTTTTGAGCAATTAAGCATCAAATGCTTGTGAGAAATGCTAGAAATCATCAAAGAATCCTTGCTTTAGGCAATTCAACAGATTCCTAGTCCGAAGGGTGTATATCTGTTGTTGTGGCAGTGAATATAGTCAATAATGGGGTCATAGAAACTGTTTTCAACATCTTTAAGTGTGGAAGAGTCATTACAACGAAAAGTAGAGCCTTGTTAGGATGAAATGAAGAAACAGACTCATTTTTGAGTAATTGGGCATCAAATACTTGTGACAAATGCTAGAAATCATCAAAGACTCTTCGTTTAATGCAATTCAACAGATTCCTAGTCCCAAGGGTGTATATCTGTGGTTGTGCCCGTGAATATAGTGAATTATAGGGTCATAAAAGCTGTTTTGAGGATCTTTAAGTGTGAAAGAGTCATTGCAACGAAAGGTGGTGCCTTGTTAGGAGGAAATGAAGACACGGACTCATTTTTGAGTAATTAAGCATCAAATACTTGTGACAAATGCTAGAAATCATCAAAGACTCTTTGTTTAATGCAATTCAACAGATTCCTAGTCCCAAGGGTGTGTATCTGTGGTTGTGGCAGTGAATAAAGTGAATGATAGGGTCATACAACCTGTTTTGAGGATCTTTACGTGTGGAAGTCATTACAACGAAAAGTAGAGCTTTGTTAGGAAGAAATGAAGACATGGACTCATTTTTGAGTAATTAAGCGTCAAATACATGTGAGAAACGCTAGAAATCATGAAAGACTCTTTGTTTAATGCAATTCAACAGATTCCTTGTCCCAAGGGTGTATATCTGTGGTTGTGGCCGTGAATATAGTGAATTATAGGGTCATAAAAGCTGTTTTGAAGATCTTTAAGTGTGAAAGAGTCATTACAACGAAAGGTGCAGCCTTGTTAGGAAGAAACGAAGGCATGGACTCATTTTTGAGTAATTAAGCGTCAAATACTTGTGAGAAATGCTAGAAATCATCAAAGACTCTTTGTTTAATGCAATTCAACAGATTCCTAGTCCCAAGGGAGTGTGTCTGTGGTTGTGGCAGTCAATATAGTCAATGATGGGGTCATAGATGCTGTTTTCAACATCTTTAAGTGTGAAAGACTCATTACAAGGAAAAGTAGAGGCTTGTTAGGATGACATGAAGACACAGACTCATTTTTGAGTAATTAAGCATCAAATACTTGTGAGATATGCTAGAAATCATCAAAGACTCTTTGTTTAATGCAATTCAACAGATTCCTAGTCCCAAGGGTGTATATCTGAGGTTGTGGCAGTGAATATAGTCAATGATGGGGTCATAGAAGCTGTTTCCAACATCTTTATGTGTGAGAGAGTCATTACAACGAAAAGTAGAGCCTTGTTAGGAAGACTTGAAGACACGGACTCATTTTTGAGTACTTAAGCATCAAATACTTGTGAGAGATGCTGGAAATCATCAAAGGCTCTTTGTTTAATAGAATGCAACGGATTCCTAGTCCCAAGGGTGTATAGCTGTGGTTGTGGCGGTGAATATAGTCAATGATGGGGTCATAGAAGCTGTTTTCAACATCTTTAAGTTAGAAAGAGTCATTACAACGAAAAGTAGAGCCTTGTTTGGAAGAAATGAAGACACGGACTCATTTTTTGAGTAATTAAGCATCAAATACTTGTGAGAAATGCTAGAAATCATCAAAGACTCTTCGTTTAATGCAATTCAACAGATTGCTAGTCCCAAGGGGGTATATCTGTGGTTGTGGCAGTGAATATAGTGAATGATAGGGTCATATATGCTGTTTTCAGGATCTCTAAGTGTGAAAGAGTCATTACAAGGAAAAGTAGAGCCTTGCTAGGAAGAAATGAAGACACGGACTCATTTTTGAGTAATTCGGCATCAAATACTTGTGAGAAATGCTAGAAATCATCAAAGACTCTTTGTTTCATGCAATTCAACAGATTGCTAGTCCCAAGGGTGTATATCTGTGGTTGTGGCAGTGAATATAGTGAATGATAGGGTCATACAAGCTGTTTTGAAGATCTTTAAGTGTGAAAGAGTCATTACAACGAAAAGTGGAGCCTTGTTAGGAAGAAATGAAGACACGGACTCATTTTTGAGTAATTAAGCATCAAATACTTGTGAGAAATGTTAGAAATCATCAAAGACTCTTTGTTTAATGCAATTCAACAGATTCCTAGTCCCAAGGGAGTGTATCTGTGGTTGTGGCAGTGAATATAGTAAATGATCGGGTCATAGAAGCTGTTTTCAACATCTTTAAGTGTGAAAGAGTCATTACAACGAAAAGTAGAGCCTTGTTAGGAAGAAATGAAGACACGGACTCATTTTTTGAGTAATTAAGCATCAAATACTTGTGAGAAATGCTAGAAATCATCAAAGACTCTTCGTTTAATGCAATTCAACAGATTGCTAGTCCCAAGGGGGTATATCTGTGGTTGTGGCAGTGAATATAGTGAATGATAGGGTCATACAAGCTGTTTTGAGGATCTCTAAGTGGGAAAGAGTCATTACAACGAAAAGAGCAACCAGGAATCAAAGACGTGTGGCTTAGGGACCCAACGCACACAATGAATCAAAGAGCAACCAGGAATCAAAGACGTGTGGCTTAGGGACCCAACGCACACAATGAATCAAAGAGCAGCCAGGAAAGCTAAATCAGAGTTTAATAACACAAACCCTAGACCCAATATTCGAGGGAACACGAACCTAGAGTATTCGAGAAAGATATGGACGCCACACTCCAGAAAAGGAAGGAATTGGGAGTGATAAGTCGATTTGAACGCCACAAGAAGAAGTACCTCTTGATATGTTCTTTAGTTCTTAAAAGAACCGAGGGAGAAAAACCCTTGCTTTCTATTTCACTCAAAGTTGTCTGATTTCTTGATTGTCTGATTTCCAGAGCTTACAAGGGGTGCCTATTTATAGGCTTAGATAGCAATCCTAAAGAGGCAAAATTCCTATTTTGGACAAATCCCTATTTTGGAGGAATTTCGGACTAATTCCAGCACATACAATAAACTCCTATTTAGGAGTGAATGCTATCACTTAGTCTGACCCATTAAGTAGTCCAATTATATTAATTAGGCCTGGGCTTTCTTTAAAACTTGAATTCGCACCATTTGAAGTTTGGTTGGCCTGAATGTCCAGAATCAGCCCATTTAGTGCTTCTTTAATCTTTCTGGCCCTAGCTTGTGTTATTGGGCCTTCTGGAATGTGCAATGGACCTCTTGCATCCATTGAAGCTCTAGCTCCTGTTATTGGGCCTTCTGGAATGTGCAATGGACCTCTTGCATCAATTGAAGCTCTAACTCGTGTTATTGGGCCTTCTTGAATGTACAATGGACTTTTTGCATCCTTTAAAACCTTCCACCCATCATCTCTAAGATTCTCATCACATTACAACGAAAAGTGGAGCCTTGTTAGGAAGAAACGAAGACACAGACTCATTTTTGAGTAATTAAGCGTCAAATACTTGTGTGAAATGCTAGAAATCATCAAAGACTCTTTGTTTAATGCAATTCAACAGATTCCTAATCCCAAGGGTGTGTATATGTCGTTGTGGCAGTGAATATAGTCAATGATGGGGTCATAGAATCTGTTTTCAACATCTTTAAGTCTGAAAGAGTCATTACAACGAAAAGTGGAGCCTTGGTTGGAGGAAATGAAGACACGGACTCATTTTTGAGTAATTAAGCATCAAATACTTGTGAGAAATGCTAGAAATCATCAAGGACTCTTTGTTTAATGCAATTCAATAGATTCCTAGTTGCAAGGGTTTGTATATGTGGTTGTGGCAGTGAATATAGTCAATGATGGGGTCATAGAAGCTGTTTTCAACATCTTTAAGTGTGAAAGAGTCGTTACAACGAAAAGTAGAGCCTTGTTAGGAAGAAATGAAGGCACGGACTCATTTTTGAGTAATTAAGCAGCAAATACTTGTGAGAAATCCTAGAAATCATCAAAGACTCTTTGTTTAATGCAATTCAACAGATTCCTAGTCCCAAGGGAGTGTGTCTGTGGTTGTGGCAGTGAATATAGTCAATGATAGGGTCATAGAAGCTGTTTTCATCATCTTTAAGTGTGAAATAGTCATTACAACGAAAAGTAGAGCCTTGTTAGGAAGAAATGAAGACACGGGCTCATTTTTGAGTAAATAAGCATCAAATACTTGTGAAAAATGCTAGAAATCATCAAAGACTATTTGTTTAATGCAATTCAACAGATTCCTGGTCCCAAGGGTGTATATCTGTGGTTGTGGCCGTGAATATAGTGAATTATAGGGTCATATGATGCGGAAAACCCCAAAAAGACGTGGCTTAGGGACCCAACGCACACAATGAATCAAAGAACAACCAGGAAAGCTAAATCAGAGTTAATAACACAAACCCTAGACCCAATATTCGAAGGAACACAAACCTAGGGTATTCAAGAAGGATATGGACGCCACACTCCAGAAAAGAAAGGGATTGGGAGTGATAAGTCGATTTGAATGCCACAAGAAGAATAACCTCTTGATAAGTTCTTTAGTTCTTAAAAGAACCGAGGGAGAAAAGCCCTTGCTTTCTATTTCACTGAAAGTTGTCTGATTTCTTGATTGTCTGATTTCCAAAGCTTACAAGGGGTGCCTATTTATAGGCTAAGATAGCAATCCTAAAGAGGCATAAATTCCTAGTTAGGACAATTCCTTATTTAGGTGGAATTCCTATCTAGGTACAAATTCTTATATGGAAAATAAACTCCTAATTTGGAGTTACTACTATTATTACTCCTAACACTTTAATTACTCTAATGATATTAATAAGGCCTGGACTCTCTTCCAAGTTTAAATTCGCACGATTTGAAGCTGGGTTGGCCTGAGCATCCTTAATCAGCCCATTTAGTGCTTCTTTAATCTTTCTGGCCCTAGCTC
>JAIRCJ010000086.1:128610-228752 GCA_020883675.1 Bruguiera gymnorhiza | reverse complement strand
GACATTACAACGAAAAGTGGAGCCTTGTTAGGAAGAAATGAAGACACGGACTCATTTTTGAGTAATTAAGATCAAATACTTGTGAGAAATGCTAGAAATCATCAAAGACTCTTTGTTTAATGCAATTCAAAGATTCTAGTCCGAAGGGAGTGTGTCTGTGGTTGTGGCAGTGAATATAGTCAATGATGGGTCATAAAAGCTGTTTTCAGCATCTTTAAGTGTGAAAGAGTCATTACAGCGAAAGTAGAGCCTTGTTTGGAAGAAATGAAGACACGGACTCATTTTTGAGTAATTAAGCATCAAATACTTGTGAGAAATGCTAGAAATCATCAAAAGACTCTTTGTTTAATGCAATTCAACAGATTCCTAGTCCCAAGGGTGTAGATCTGTGTTGTGGCAGTGAATATAGTCAATATGGGGTCATAGAAGCTGTTTTCAACATCTTTAAGTGTGAAAGAGTCATTACAACGAAAAGTGGAGCCTTGTTAGGAAAGAAACAAGACACGGACTCATTTTTGAGTAATTAAGCATCAAATACTTGTGAGAAATGCGAGAAATCATCAAAGACTCTTTGTTTAATGCAATTCAACAGATTCCTAGTCCCAAGGGTGTATATCTGTGGTTGTGGCAGTGAATATAGTGAATGATAGGGTCATACAAGCTGTTTTGAAGATATTTTAGTGTGAAAGAGACATTACAACGAAAAGTGGAGCCTTGTTAGGATGAAATGAAGACACGGACTCATTTTTAAGTAATTAAGCATCAAATACTTGTGAGAAATGCTAGAAATCATCAAAGACTCTTTGTTTAATGCAATTCAACAGATTCCTAGTCCCAAGGGAGTGTATCTGCGGTTGTGGCAGTGAATATAGTCAATGATGGGGCCATAGAAGCTGTTTTCATCATCTTTAAGCGTGAAAGAGTCATTACAACGAAAAGTAGAGCCTTGTTAGGAAGAAATGAAGACACGGACTCATTTTTGAGTAGTTAAGCATCAAATACTTTTGAGAAATGCTAGAAATCATCAAGGACTCTTTGTTTAATGCAATTCAACAGATTCCTAGTCCCAAGGGAGTGTATCTGTGGTTGTCGCAGTGAATGTAGTCAATGATGGGCTCATAGAAGCTGTTTTCTTCATCTTTAAGTGTGAAAGAGTCATTACAACGAAAAGTAGAGCCTTGTTAGGAAGAAATGAAGGCACGGACTAATTTTTGAGTAATTAAGCATCAAATACTTGTGAGAGATGCTAGAAATCATCAAAGACTCTTTGTTTAATGCAATTCAACAGATTCGTAGTCCCAAGGGTGTGTATATGTGGATGTGGCAGTGAATATAGTCAATGATGGGGTCATAGAAGCTGTTTTCAACATCTTTAGGTCTGAAAGTGTCATTACAACGAAAAGTAGAGCCTTGTTAGGAAGAAATGAAGACAAGGACTCATTTTTGTGTAATTGAGCATCAAATACTTGTGAGAAATGCTAGAAATCATCAACGACTCTTTGTTTAATGCAATTCAACAGATTCCTAGTCCCAAGGGTACATATCTGGGGTTGTGGCAGTGAATATAGTGAATGATAGGGTCATACATGGTGTTTTGAAGTTCTCTAAGCGTGAAATAGACATTACAACGAAAAGTGGACCCTTGTTAAGAAGAAATGAAGACACGGACTCATTTTTGAGTAACTATAGCGTGAAATACTTGTGAGAAAAGCTAGAAATCATCAAAGACACTTTGTTTAATGCAATTCAACAGATTCCTTGTCCCAAGGGAGTGTATCGGTGGTTGTGGCAGTGAATGTAGTCAATGATGGTGTCATAGAAGCTGTTTTCAACATCTTTAAGTGTGAAAGAGTCATTACAACGAAAAGTGGAGCATTGTTTGGAGGACATGAAGACACGGACTCATATTTGAGTAATTAAGCATCAAATACTTGTGAGAAATGCTAGAAATCATCAAAGAATCTTTGCTTTAGGCAATTCAACAGATTCCTAGTCCCAAGGGTGTATATCTGTGGTTGTGGCAGTGAATATAGTCAATAATGCGGTCATACAAACTGTTTTCAACATCTTGAAGTGTGGAAGAGTCATTACAACGAAAAGTAGAGCCTTGTTAGGATGAAATGACGACACAGACTCATTTTTCAGTAATTAACCATCAAATACTAGTGAGAAATGCTAGAAATCATTAAAGACTCTTTGTTTAATGCAATTCAACAGATTCCTAGTCCCAAGGGTGTATATCTGTAGTTGTGGCAGTGAATATAGTGAATGATAGGGTCATACAAGCTGTTTTGAAGATCTTTAAGTGTGAAAGAGACATTACAACGAAAAGTGGAGCCTTGTTAGGAGGAAATGAAGACACGGACTCATTTTTGAGTAATTAAGCATCAAATACTTGTGAGAAATGCTAGAAATCATCAAAGACTCTTTCTTTAATGCAATTCAACAGATTCCTAGTCCCAAGGGAGTGTATCTGTGGTTGTGGCAGAGAATATAGTCAATGATGGGGCCATAGAAGCTGTTTTCATCATCTTTAAGTGTGAAAGAGTCATTACAACGAAAAGTAGAGCCTTGTTAGGAAGAAATGAAGACACGGACTCATTTTTGAGTAATTAAGCATCAAATACTTGTGAGAAATGCCAGAAATCATCAAAGACACTTTGTTTAATGCAATTCAGAAGATTCCTAGTCCTAAGTAAGTGTATCTGTGGTTGTGGCAGTGAATATAGTCAATGATGGGGTCATAGAAGCTGTTTTCAACATCCTTAAGTGTGAAAGAGTGATTACAACGAAAAGTAGAGCCTTGTTAGGAAGAAATGAAGACACGGACCCATTTTTGAGTAATTAAGCATCAAATACTTGTGAGAAGTGCTAGAAATCATCATAGACTCTTTGTTTAATGCAATTCAACAGATTCCTAGCCCAAGGGTGTATATCTGTGGTTGTGGCAGTGAATATAGTGAATGATAGGGTCATACAAGCTGTTTTGAGGATCTCTAAGTGTGAAAGAGTCACTGCGACGAAAAGTGAGGCCTTGTTAGGAGGAAATGAAGACACGGACTTATTTTTGAGTAATTAAGCATCAAATACTTCTGAGAAATGCTAGAAATTATCAAAGACTCTTTGTTTAATGCAATTAAACAGATTCCTAGTCCCAAGGGTGTATATCTGTGGTTGTGGCAGTGAATATGGTCAATGATAGGGTCATACAAGGTGTTTTCAAGATCTTTAAGTGTGAAAGAGACATTACAACGAAAAGTGGAGCCTTGTTAGCAAGAAATGAAGACACGGACTCATTTTTGAGTAATTAAGCATCAAATACTTGTCAGAAATGCCAGAAATCATCAAAGACACTTTGTTTAATGCAATTCAGAAGATTCCTAGTCCTAAGTAAGTGTATCTGTGGTTGTGGCAGTGAATATAGTCAATGATGGGGTCATAGAAGCTGTTTTCAACATCCTTAAGTGTGAAAGAGTGATTACAACGAAAAGTAGGGCCTTGTTAGGAAGAAATGAAGACACGGACTCATTTTTGAGTAATTAAGCATCAAATACTTGTGAGAAATGCTAGAAATCATCATAGACTCTTTGTTTAATGCAATTCAACAGATTCCTAGCCCAAGGGTGTATATCTGTGGTTGTGGCAGTGAATATAGTGAATGATAGGGTCATACAAGCTGTTTTGAGGATCTCTAAGTGTGAAAGAGTCATTGCAACGAAAAGTGGAGCCTTGTTAGGAGGAAATGAAGACACAGACTCATTTTTGAGTAATTGAGCATCAAATACTTGTGAGAAATGCGAGAAATCATCAAAGACTCTTTGTTTAATGCAATTCAACAGATTCCTAGTCCCAAGGGTGTATATCTGCGGTTGTGGCCGTGAATATAGTGAATTATAGGGTCATAAAAGCTGTTTTGAAGATCTTTAAGTGGGAAAGAGTCATTACAACGAAAGGTGGAGCCTTGTTAGGAAGAAACAAAGACACGGACTCATTTTTGAGTAATTAAGCATCAAATACTTGTGGGAAATGCTAGAAATCATCAAAGACTCTTTGTTTAATGCAATTCAACGGATTCCTAGTCCCAAGGGTGTATATCTGTGGTTGTGGCACTGAATATAGTGAATGATAGGGTCATAAGAGCTGTTTTGAGGATCTCTAAGTGTGAAAGAGTCGTTACAATGAAAAGTAGAGCCTTGTTAGGTAGAAATGAAGACACGGACTCATTTTTGTGTAATTAAGCATCAAATACTTGTGAGAAATGCCAGAAATCATCAAAGACTCTTTGTTTAATGCAATTCAACAGATTCCTAGTCCCAAGGGTGTATATCTGTGGTTGTGGCAGTGAATATTGTCAATGATGGGGTCATAGAAACTGTTTTCAACAACTTTAAGTGTGAAAGAGTCATTACAACGAAAAGTAGAGCCTTGTTAGGAAGACATGAAGACACGGACTCATTTTTGAGTAATGAAGCATCAATACTTGTGAGAAATGCTAGAAATCATCAAAGACTCTTTGTTTAATGCAGTTCATCAGATTCCTAGTCCCAAGGGTGTATATCTGTGGTTGTGGCAGTGAATATAGTGAATGATAGCGTCATACAAGCTGTTTTGAGGATCTCTAAGTGTGAAAGAGTCACTGTGACGAAAAGTGAAGCCTTGTTAGGAGGAAATGAAGACACAGACTTATTTTTGAGTAATTAAGCATCAAATACTTCTGAGAAATGCTATAAATTATCAAAGACTCTTTGTTTAATGCAATTCAACCGATTCCTAGTCCCAAGGGAGTGTATCTGTGGTTGTGGCCGTGAATATAGTCAATGATGGGGTCATAGATGCTGTTTTCAACATCTTTATGGGAGAAAGAGTCATTACAACGAAAAGTAGAGCCTTGTTAGGAAGACATGAAGACACGGACTCATTTTTGAGTAATTAAGCATCAAATACTTGTGAGAAATGCTAGAAATCATCAAAGACTCTTTGTTTAATGCAGTTCATCAGATTCCTAGTCCCAAGGGTGTATATCTGTGGTTGTGGCCGTGAATATAGTGAATGATAAGGTCATACAAGCTGTTTTCAGGATCTCTAAGTGTGAAAGAGTCATTACAACGAAACGTAGAGCCTTGTTCGGAAGAAATGAAGACACGGGCTCATTTTTGAGTAATTAAGCATCAAATACTTGTGAGAAATGTTAGAAATCATCAAAGACTCTTTGTTTAATGCAATTCAATAGATTCCTAGTCCCAAGGGATTGTATCTGTGGTTGTGGCAGTGAATATAGTCAATGATGGGGTCATAGAAGCTGTTTTCAACATCTTTAAGTGTGAAAGAGTCATTACAACGAAAGGTAGAGCCTTGTTAGGAAGAAATGAAGACACAGACTCATTTTTGAGTAATTAAGCGTCAAATACCTGTGAGAAAGGCTAGAAATCATTATAGGCTCTTTGTTTAATGCAATTCAACAGATTCCTAGTCCCAAGGGAGTGTATCTGTGGTTGTGGCAGTGAATATAGTCAATGATGGGGTCATAGAAGCTGTTTTCGACATCGTTAAGTGAGAAAGAGTCATTACAACGAAAAGGAGAGCCTTGTTTGGAAGACATGAAGATATGGACTCATTTTCGAGTAATTAAGCATCTTGTGAGAAATGCTAGAAATCATCATGGACTCTTTGTTTAATGCAATTCAATAGATTCCTAGTCCCAAGGGTGTATATCTGTGGTTGTGGTAGTCAATATAGTCAATGATGGGGTAATAGAAGCTGTTTTCAACATCTTTAAGTGTGAAAGAGTCATTACAACGAAAAGGAGAGCCTTGTTAGGAAGACATGAAGACACGGACTCATTTTTGAGTAATTAGGCATCAAATACTTGTGAGAAATGCTAGAAATCATCAAAGACTCTTTGTTTAATGCAATTCAACAGATTCCTTGTCCCAAGGGTGCGTATATGTGGTTGTGGCGGTGAATATAGTCAATGATGGGGTCATAGAAGCTGTTAATCTTTCTGGCTCTAACTCGTGTTATTGGGCCTTCTGGAATGGGCAATGGACCTCTTGTATCCATTGAAACTTTCCACCCTTCATCTCTAGGATTCTCATCATTCCCCCTTTCCTCGAATGGATTCGTCCTCGAATCATCGCCTTGTTTATACTTGATGATGTAAGGAAAGGTCTGAATGAATTTGATCCACTTGGTATGTCTTTTGTTCAACTTTCCTTGTACAAGGAGGACAGGAACTGCACAAGGACTCATGCTTTCCCTTACATGCCCTTTTGAAATATGTTCCTCAACCTGCCTTTGAAACTGCCTTGTCTCCTTTAGGTTACTCTTATATGTTGGCCGATTTTGGATGGATGCACCAGGGATGAAATCAATTTGATACTCAATTCCTTTCTTGGATGGCAATCCACTTAGGCCATTGTCATGGAATACACTTTCAAATTCCTGCAATAGAACAACAAGACTAGGCAAAGATGGCTCAAACTTGTTAGTGTTAAAAGAAGCCTTTTTGTACAAAAGTATGATCATAGGTTGTATAGCAAAAATTGCTCTTTTGGCATCACTTTCTTTTGCATAGAAACTTTCTGTTTTCTTCTCTTTCTCTTGTGTGCTCACGTTTTCTGCTCTCTTTCCTCTTTTTTCAATCTCTCCTTTTTGGCCCTAGCTCGTGTTATTGGGCCTTTCGGAATGTGCAATGGACCTCTTGCATCCATTGAAGCTCTAACTCGTGTTATTGGGCCTTCTGGAATGTGGAATCGACCTCTTGCATCAATTGAAGCTCTAGCTCGTGTTATTGGGCCTTCTGGAATGGGCAATGGACCTTTTGGATCTATTGAAACCTTCCACCCTTCATCTCTAGGATTCTCATCAGTCATAGAAGCTGTTTTCAAAAACTTTAAGTGTGAAAGAGTCATTACAACGAAAAGGAGAGCCTTGTTAGGTAGACATGAGGAGACGGACTCATTTTTGAGTAATTAAGCATCAAATACTTGTGAGAAACGCTAGAAATCATCAAAGACTCTTTGTTTAATGCAATTCAACAGATTCCTAGTCCCAAGGGAGTGTATCTGTGGTTGTGGCAGTGAATATAGTCAATGATGGGGTCATAGAAGCTGTTTTCAACATCTTTAAGTGTGAAAGAGTCATTACAACGAAAAGTAGAGCCTTGTTAGGAAGAAATGAAGACACGGACTCATTTTTGAGTAATTAAGCATCAAATACTTGTGAGAAATGCTAGAAATCATCAAAGACTCTTTGTTTTAATTCAATTCAACAGATTCCTAGTCCCAAGGGTGTGTATCTGTGGTTGTGGCAGTGAATATAGTGAATGATGGGGTCATAGCAGCTGTTTTCAAAAACTTTAAGTGTGAAAGAGTCATTACAACGAAAAGGAGAGCCTTGTTAGGAAGACATGAAGACACGGGCTCATTTTTGAGTAATTAAGCATCAAATACTTGTGAGAAACGCTAGAAATCATCAAAGACTCTTTGTTTAATGCAATTCAACAGATTCCTAGTCCCAAGGGAGTGTATCTGTGGTTGTGGCAGTGAATATAGTCAATGATGGGGTCATAGAAGCTGTTTTCAACATCTTTAATTGTGAAAGAGTCATTACAACGAAAAATAGTGCCTTGTTAGGAAGAAATGAAGACACAGAATCATTTTTGAGTAATTAAGCACCAAATACTTGTGAGAAATGCTAGAAATCATCAAAGACTATTTGTTTAATGCAATTCAACAGATTCCTAGTCCCAAGGGTGTATATCGGTGGTTGTGGCAGTGAATATAGTGAATGATAGGGTCATACAAGCTGTTTTGAGGATCTCTAAGTGTGAAAGGGTCATTACAACGAAAAGTAGAGCCTTGTTAGGAAGAAATGAAGACACAGACTCATTTTTGAGTAATTAAGCATCAAATACTTGTGAGAAATGCTGGAAATCATCAAAGACTCTTTCTTTAATGCAATTCAACACATTCCTAGTCCCAAGGGTGTATATCTGTGGTTGTGGCAGTGAATATAGTCAATGATGGGGTCATAGAAGCTGTTTTCAACATCTTTAAGTGGGAAAGAGTCATTACAACGAAAAGTAGAGCCTTGTTAGAAAGACATGAAGACACGGACTCATTTTTGAGTAATTAAGCATCAAATACTTGTGAGAAATGATAGAAATCATCAAAGACTCTTTGTTTAATGCAGTTCATCAGATTCCCAGTCCCAAGGGTGTATATCTGTGGTTGGGGCCGTGAATATAGTGAATGATAGGGTCATACAAGCTGTTTTCAGGATCTCTAAGTGTGAAAGAGTCATTACAAAGAAACGTAGAGCCTTGTTAGGAAGAAATGAAGACACAGACTCATTTTTGAGTAATTAAGCATCAAATACTTGTGAGAAATGCTAGAAATCATCAAAGACTATTTGTTTAATGCAATTCAACAGATTCCTAGTCCCAAGGCATTGTATCTGTGGTTGTGGCAGTGAATATAGTCAATGATGGGGTCATAGAAGCTGTTTTCAACATCTTTAAGTGTGAAAGAGTCATTACAACGAAAGGTAGAGCCTTCTTAGGAAGAAATGAAGTCACGGACTCATTTTTGAGTAATTAAGCATCAAATACTTGTGAGAAAGGCTAGAAATCATTATAGACTCTTTGTTTAATGCAATTCAACAGATTCCTAGTCCCAAGGGAGTGTATCTGATGGGGAAAACCCCAAAAAGACGTGGCTTAGGGACCCAACGCACACAATGAATCAAAGAACAACCAGGAAAGCTAAATCAGGGTTTAATAACACAAACCCTAGACCCAAAATTCGAAGGAACACGAACCTAGGGTATTCAAGATGGATATGGACGCCACACTCCAGAAGAGGAAGGAATTGGGAGTGATAAGTCGGTTTGAACGCCACAAGAAGAAAACCTCTTGATAAGTTCTTTAGTTCTCAAAAGAACTGAAGGAGAAACCCTTGCTTTCTATTTCACTGAAAGTTGTCTGATATCTTGATTGTCTGATTTCCAAAGCTTACAAGGGGTGCCTATTTATAGGCTAAGATAGCAATCCTAAAGAGGCATAAATTCCTAGTTAGGACAATTCCTTATTTAGGCGGAATTCCTATCTAGGTACAAATTCTTATATGGAAAATAAACTCCTAATTTGGAGTTACTACTATTATTAGTCCTAACACTTTAATTACTCTAATGATATTAATAAGGCCTGGACTCTCTTTTATGTTTAAATTCGCACCATTTGAAGCTGGGTTGGCCTGAGCGTCCTTAATAAGACCATTTAGTGCTTCTTTCATCTTTCTGGCTCTAACTCGTGTTATTGGGCCTTCTGGAATGTGTAATGGACCTCTTGCAACCATTGAAGCTCTAGCTCGTGTTATTGGGCCTTCTGGAATGGGCAATGGACCTTTTGGATCTATTGAAGCCTTCCACCCATCATTCTCCACGATTCTCATCATTCCCCCCTTTCCTCAAAATGATTCGTCCTCGAATCATTGCCTTGTTTATACTGGATGATGTAGGGAAAGGTTTGAATGAATTTGATCCACTTGGCATGTCTTTTGTTCAACTTTCCTTGTACAAGTAGGACAGGAACTGCATAAGGACTCATGCTTTCCCTTGCATGCCCTTTTGAAATATGTTCCTCAACTGCATTTGAAACTGCCTTGTCTCCTTTGGATTACTCTTATATGTTGGCCGATTTTGGATGGATGCACCAAGGATGAAATCAATTTGATGCTCAATTCCTCTCTTGGGTGGCAATCCACTTGGGTCATTGTCATGGAATACACCTTCAAATTCCTGCAATAGAACAACAACACTAGGCAAAGATGACTCAAACTTGTTAGTGTTAAAATAAGCCTCTTTATACAAAAGTATGATCATAGGTTGTTGGGCAAATATTGCTCTTTGTACATCACTTTCTTTTGCATAGGAACTTTCTGTTTTCTTCTCCTTCTCTTGTGTTCTCACGTTTTTCTCCTCTCTTTTCTCTTTTTCCATCTCTCTTTTCTGTTCACTCTCAGTTTTAATCCTTAATTGATCCTCATAAGCTTGTTGAGGTGATAATGGTACAAGAGTGACGGGTTTATCATTCATTACAAAGGAATATCGATTCTTGAATCCGTCATACATAACTCGTCTGTCAAACTGCCATGGCCTTCCTAATAGAATATGGCCTGCTTGCATAGGTACAACATCACATAAAACTTCATCGTGATACCTTCCAATAGAAAATGACACAAGCACTTGCTTATCTACTTTAACTTCACCACTCTCATTCAACCATTGAAGCTTATATGGTTTAGGATGCTTCATAGTAGGTAAATTCAGCTTCTCAACCATAGTTGTGCTAGCAACATTAGTGCAACTCCCACCATCAATAATCATACTACATACCTTATCTTTGATGAGACATCTCGTCTGAAAGATGTTATCTCGTTGCCCCTCATTTTGTTCTTTCACTTGCACATTCAATGCTCGCCTTGTGATGAGAGCTACTCCATTAGCCGGATACTTCTCTCCATCACTTTCACCCTCTGATGATGGCACAGAATCATCATATTCGTGGTCATAGGCACGTCTCAATTGCCTTCTAGCTTTAGAAGCCTCATATTCTTCGTGCCTCCTTTGCAACTCTGCTATTGTATTAGCTTGCTCCTCCATTCTATCTCTCATATCATCAAATCTGGTATTCATGTGCTCAAATTCTTGTTGCATAGCTCTGATCATGAAGGACATGTCAACAGCTCCCTCCTGAGCAGCACCTTTGTCTTTTGAAGACATATTATTTTTTTTATTTTTTCTGATTTAAAGCCAACTGATTTAGAGCCAGGCTCTGATACCAACTGATGGGGAAAACCCCAAAAAGACGTGGCTTAGGGACCCAACGCACACAATGAATCAAAGAACAACCAGGAAAGCTAAATCAGGGTTTAATAACACAAACCCTAGACCCAAAATTCGAAGGAACACGAACCTAGGGTATTCAAGATGGATATGGACGCCACACTCCAGAAAAGGAAGGAATTGGGAGTGATAAGTCGATTTGAACGCCACAAGAAGAAGTACCTCTTGATAAGTTCTTTAGTTCTTAAAAGAACTGAGGGAGAAAAACCCTTGCTGTTTATTTCACTCAAAGTTGTATGATTTCTTGATTGTCTGATCTGCAAAGCTTACAAAGGGGTGCCTATTTATAGGCTTAGATAGCAATCCTAAAGAGGCAAAATTCGTATTTAGGACAATTCCTTGTTTAGGAGGAATTCCTATCTAGGTACAAATTCTTATATGGAAAATAAACTCCTAATTTGGAGTGACTACTATTATTAGTCTAATATTTTAATTACTCTAATGATATTAATAAGGCCTGGACTCTCTTCCAAGTTTAAATTCGCACCATTTGAAGTTGGGTTGGCCTGAGCGTCCTGAATCAGCCCATTCGGTGCTTCTTTAATCTTTCTGGCCCTAGCTCGTGTTATTGGGCCTTCTGGAATGTGCAATGGACCTCTTGCATCCATTGAAGCCTTCCACCCTTCATGTCTACAGTTCTCATCATTCCCCCTTTCCTCAAAAAGATTCGTCCTCGAATCATCACCTTGTTTATACTTGATGACGTAAGGAAAGGTCTGAATGAATTTGATCCACTTGGCAATGCCTTCTGTTTCAACTTTCCTCGTACAGTAGGATAGGAACTACATAATGACCCATGCTTTCCCTCACATATCCTTTGAAAATAAGTTCTTCAACCTGTCTTTTTATGCTCCTTGTCTCTTCTTATATGCTGGCCGATTTTGGATGGATGCACCAAGGATGAAATCAATTGATACTCAATTTCCTCTCTGGGTGGCAATCCAGTTGGGTCATTATCATGGAATNCTCTTTAAAACTTTAAATCGCACCATTTGAAGTTGGGTTGGCCTGAGCGTCTGAATCAGCCCATTCGTGCTTCTTTAATCTTTCTGGCCCTAGCTCGTGTTATTGGGCCTTGTGGAATGTGCAATGGACCTCTTGCATCCATTGAAGCCTTCCACCCTTCATGTCTACGGTTCTCATCATTCCCCCTTCCTCAAAAAGATTCGTCCTCGAATCATCACCTTGTTTATACTTGATGACGTAGGGAAAGGTCTGAATGAATTTGATCCACTTGGCATGCCTTCTGTTCAACTTTCCTCGTACAAGTAGGATAGGAACTACATAATGACCCATGCTTTCCTTCACATATCCTTTGAAAATAAGTTTCTTCAACCTGTCTTTTATGCTCCTTTGTCTCCTTCTTATATGCTGGCCGATTTTGGATGGATGCACCAAGGATGAAATCAATTTGATACTCAATTCCTCTCTTGGGTGGCAATCCAGTTGGGTCATTGTCATGGAATACACCTTCAAATTCCTGCAATAGAACAACAACAACACTAGGCAAAATGGCTCAAACTTGTTAGTATTAAAATAAGCCACTTTATACAAAAGTATATCATAGGTTGTTGGCAAAAATTGCTCTTGTACATCACTTTCTTTTGCATAGGAACTTTCTGTTTTCTTCTCTTTCTCTTGTGTTCTCACGGTTTCTCCTCTGTTTCTCTTTTTTCCATCTCTCTTTTCTGTTCACTCTCAGTTTTTATCCTTAATTGATCCTCATAAGCTTGTTGAGGTGATAATGGTACAAGAGTGACGGGTTTATCATTCATTACAAAGGAATATCGATTCTTGAATCCATCGTGCATAACTCGTCTGTCAAACTGCCATGGCCTTCCTAATAGAATATGGCCTGCTTGCATAGGTACAACATCACATAAAACTTCATCGTGATACCTTCCAATAGAAAATGACACAAGCACTTGCTTATCTACTTTAACTTCACCACTCTCATTCAACCATTGAAGCTTATATGGTTTAGGATGCTTCATAGTAGGTAAATTAGCTTCTCAACCATAGTTGTGCTAGCAAGATTAGTGCAACTCCCACATCAATAATCATACTACATACCTTATCTTTGATGAGACATCTCGTCTGAAAGATGTTATCTCGTTGCCCCTCATTTTCTTCTTTCACTTGCACATTCAATGCTTGCCTTGTGATGAGAGCTACTCCATTAGCCAGATACTTCTCTCATCACTTTCACCCTCTGATGATGGCACAGAATCATCATCTTCGTGGTCATAGGCAAGTCTCAATTGCCTTCTTGCTTTAGAAGCCTCATATTCTTCGTGCCTCCTTTGCAACTCTGCTATTGTATTAGCTTGCTCCTCCATCATCTCTCTCATATCATCAAATCTAGTATTCATGTGCTCAAATTGTTGTTGCATAGCTTTGATCATGAAGGACATGTCAACAGCTCCCTCCTGAGCAGCACCTTTGTCGTTTAAGTCATACTATTTTTTTTTTTTTGATTTAGCAACCAAGCTGATTTAGAGCCGGGCTCTGAATACCAACTGATGCGGAAAAAGCCCAAAAAGACGTGGCTTAGGGGACCCAACGCACACAATGAATCAAAAGAACAACCCAGGAAAGCTAAATCAGGGGTTTAATAACACAAACCCTAGACCCAAAATTCGAAGGAACACGAACCTAGGTATTCAAGATGGATATGGACGCACAACTCCAGAAAAGAAAGGAATTGGGAGTGATAAGTCGATTTGAACGCCACAAGAAGAAAACCTCTTGATAAGTTCTTTAGTTCTAAAAGAACCGAGGGAGAAACCCTTGCTTTCTATTTCACTGAAAGTTGTCTGATTTCTTGATTGTCTGATTTCCAAGAGCTTACAAGGGTGCCTATTTATAGGCTAAATAGCAATCCTAAAGAGGCAAAATTCCTATTTAGGAGAAATCCCTATTTTGGAGGAATTTCGGACTAATTCCAGCACATACAATAAACTCCTATTTAGGAGTGAATGCTATCATTAGTCTGACCTATTAAGTAGTCTATTATATTAATTAGGCCTGGGCTCTCTTTAAACTTTAAATTCGCACCATTTGAAGTTGGGTTGGCCTGAGCGTCCTGAATCAGCCCATTCGGTGCTTCTTTAATCTTTCTGGCCCTAGCTCGTGTTATTGGGCCTTCTGGAATGTGCAATGGACCTCTTGCATCCATTGAAGCCTTCCACCTCAGTCTACGGTTCTCATCAGTTTCTTACACAAGTATTGATTTGAGCTTAATCACATTAATTTGTGCTTCTCTCCTTGAATTCCTTCTAACAAGGCTGGACTTTTTGTTGTAATCACTCATTCTCACTTGTTTATGTTGAAAATACCTTGTGTACAAACAATAAAGCATTATTCATGTTAACAAGCACATCTACACTTCCTTGGAATTAGGAAACCATTCAATTTCATTAAACAACGAGTATCTAATGATCATTAGCATTTCTTACAAGTATTTTCAGCTTAATCACTCATTAATGTGTGCTTCTCTTGATTTCCTTCTAACAAGGCTGGACTTTTTGTTGTAATCACTCATTCTCACTTGATTATGTTGAAAATACCTTGTGTACAAACAATAAGACACTATTCATGTAACAAGCACATCTACACTTCCTTGGAATTAGGAAACCATTCAATTTCATTAAACAACGAGTATCAATGATGATCATTAGTTTTTTTAAGTATTTTCAGCTTAATCACTCATTAATGTGTGCTTCTCTTGATTTCCTTCTAACAAGGCTGGACTTTTGTTGTAATCACTCATTCTCACTTGATTATGTTGAAAATACCTTGTGTACAAACACAAAGCACTCTATTCTTGTTAACAAGCACATCTACACTTCCTAGTAATTAGGAAACCATTCAATTTCATTAAACAACGAGTATCTAATGATCATTAGCATTTGTTACAAGTATTTTCAGCTTAATCACTCATTAATGTGTGCTTCTCTTGATTTCCTTCTAACAAGGCTGGTCTTTTGTTGTAATCACTCATTCTCACTTGATTATGTTGAAAATACCTTGTGTACAAACACTAAGCACTCTATTCTTGTTAACAAGCACAATCTACACTTCCTTGGAATTAGGAAACCATTCAATTTCATTAAACAACGAGTATCTAATGATCATTAGCATTTCTTACAAGTATTTTCAGCTTAATCACTCATTAATGTGTGCTTCTCTTGATTTCCTTCTAACAAGGCTGGACTTTTTGTTGTAATCACTCATTCTCACTTGATTGTGTGAAAATACCTGTGTACAAACAAAAGCACACTCTATTCATGTTAACAAGCACATCTACACTTCCTTGGAATTAGGAAACCATTCAATTTCATTAAACAACGAGTATCTAATGATCATTAGCATTTGTTACAAGTATTTTCAGCTTAATCACTCATTAATGTGTGCTTCTCTTGATTTCCTTCTAACAAGGCTGGACTTTTTGTTGTAATCACTCATTCTCACTTGATTATGTTGAAAATACCTTGTGTACAAACACAAGCACTCTATTCTTGTTAACAAGCACATCTACACTTCCTAGGAATTAGGAAACCATTCAATTTCATTAAACAACGAGTATCTAATGATCATTAGCATTTGTTACAAGTATTTTCAGCTTAATCACTCATTAATGTGTGCTTCTCTTGATTTCCTTCTAACAAGGCTGGACCTTTTGTTGTAATCACTCATTCTCACTTGATTATGTTGAAAATACCTTGTGTACAAACACAAGCACTCTATTCTTGTTAACAAGCACATCTACACTTCCTTGGAATTAGAAACCATTCAATTTCATTAAACAACGAGTATCTAATGATCATTAGCATTTGTTCAAAGTATTTTCAGCTTAATCACTCATTAATATGTGCTTCTCTTGATTTCCTTCTAACAAGGCTGGACTTTTTGTTGTAATCACTCATTCTCACTTGATTATTTTGAAAATACCTTGTGTACAAACAATAAGCACTCTATTCATTGTTAACAAGCACATCTACACTTCCTAGGAATTAGGAAACCATTCAATTTCATTAAACAACGAGTATCTAATGATCATTAGCATTTCTTACAAGTATTTTCAGCTTAATCACTCATTAATGTGTGCTTCTCTGATTTCCTTCTAACAAGGCTGGACTTTTTGTTGTAATCACTCATTCTCACTTGATTATGTTGAAAATACCTTGTGTACAAACATAAAGCACTCTATTCTTGTTAACAAGCACATCTACACTTCCTTGGAATTAGGAAACCATTCAATTTCATTAAACAACGAGTATCTAATGATCATTAGCATTTGTTACAAGTATTTTCAGCTTAATCACTCATTAATGTGTGCTTCTCTTGATTTCCTTCTAACAAGGCTGGACCTTTGTTGTAATCACTCATTCTCACTTGATTATGTTGAAAATACCTTGTGTACAAACACAAAGCACTCTATTCTTGTTAACAAGCACATCTACACTTCCTTGGAATTAGGAAACCATTCAATTTCATTAAACAACGAGTATCTAATGATCATTAGCATTTCTTACAAGTATTTTCAGCTTAATCACTCATTAATGTGTGCTTCTCTTGATTTCCTTCTAACAAGGCTGGACTTTTTGTTGTAATCACTCATTCTCACTTGATTATGTTGAAAATACCTTGTGTACAAACAAAAGCACTCTATTCTGGTTAACAGCACATCTACACTTCCTAGGAATTAGGAAACCATTCAATTTCATTAAAACAACGAGTATCTAATGATCATTAGCATTTCTACAAGTATTTTCAGCTTAATCACTCATTAATGTGTGCTTCTCTTGATTTCCTTCTAACAAGGCTGGACTTTTTGTTGTAATCACTCATTCTCACTTGATATGTTGAAAATACCTTGTGTACAAACACTAAGCACTCTATTCTTGTTAACAAGCACATCTACACTTCCTAGGAATTAGGAAACCATTCAATTTCATTAAACAACGAGTATCTAATGATCATTAGCATTTCTTACAAGTATTTTCAGCTTAATCACTCATTAATGTGTGCTTCTCTTGATTTCCTTCTAACAAGGCTGGACTTTTTGTTGTAATCACTCATTCTCACTTGATTATGTTGAAAATACCTTGTGTACAAACACTAAGCACAATTTTGTTAACAAGCACATCTACACTTCCTTGGAATTAGGAAACCATTCAATTTCATTACAACGAGTATCTAATGATCATTAGCATTTCTTACAAGTATTTTCAGCTTAATCACTCATTAATGTGTGCTTCTCTTGATTTCCTTCTAACAAGGCTGGACTTTTTGTTGTAATCACTCATTCTCACTTGTTATGTTGAAAATACCTTGTGTACAAACAATAAAGACACTATTCATGTTAACAAGCACATCTACACTTCCTTGGAATTAGGAAACCATTCAATTTCTTTAAACAACGAGTATCTAATGATCATTAGCATTTCTTACAAGTATTTTCAGCTTAATCACTCATTAATGTGTGCTTGCTCTTGGATTTCCTTTCTAACAAGGTGACTTTTGTGTTGTAATCACTCATTCTCAGCTTGATTATGTTTGAAAATACCCTTGTGTACAGAACCACTTAAGCACTCATATTCTGGTTAACCAGCCCATCTACACTTCCTAGGAACTAGGAACACCATTCAATTTCATTAAACAACGAGTATCTAATGATCATTAGCATTACTTACAAGTATTTTTCCAGCTTAAATGCACTCATTAATGTGTCGTGCTCTCTTGAATTTCCTTATACAAGGCTGGACTTTTTGTTTTGTAATCCAACTGAATTCTGACTCGGTTTATGTTGAAAATACCGTTGTGTACTAAACACTAAGCACCTCTATCGTGTTTAACAAGGCACATCGACACCTCCGGTGGAATTAGAACCCTATCAATTTGCATCAGACAACACGCAGTGGTTCCTATATGATCATTAGCATTTGTACAAAAGTATTTTTCAGCTTAATCACTCATTAATGTGTGCTCTCTTGATTTCCTTCGACAAGGCTGGACTTTTTGTTTGTAATCACTGATTCTCACTTGATTATGTTGAAATACCTTGTGTACAAACACTAAGCCACTCTATTCTTGTTAACAAGCACATCTACACTCCCGAGGAATTAGGAAACCATTCAATTTCATTAAACAACGAGTATCTAATGATCATTAGCATTTGTTACAAGTATTTTCAGCTTAATCACTCATTAATGTGTGCTTTCTTGATTTCCTTCTAACAAGGCTGGACTTTTTTGTTGTAATCACTCATTCTCACTGATTATTTTGAAAATACCTGTGTACAAACACCAAGCACTCTATTCTTGTTAACAAGCCATCTACACTTCCTAGGAATTAGGAAACCATTCAATTTCATTAAACAACGAGTATCTAATGATCATTAGCATTTTTACAAGATTTTCGGCTTAATCACTCATTAATGTGTGCTTCTCTTGATTCCTCTAACAAGTGAGCTGGACTTTTGTTGTATCCCATTCCACTGATTATGTTGAAAATACCTTGTGTACAAACACTAAGCACTCTATTCTGTTAACAAGCACATCTACACTTCCTAGGAATTAGGAAACCATTCAATTTCATTAAACCAACGAGTATCTAATGATCATTAGCATTTGTTACAAGTATTTTCAGCTTAATCACTCATTAATGTGTGCTTCTCTTGATTTCCTTCTAACAAGGCTGGACTTTTTGTTGTAATCACTCATTCTCACTTGATTATGTTGAAAATACCTTGTGTACAAACACTAAGCACTCTATTCTTGTTAACAAGCACATCTACACTTCCTAGGAATTAGGAAACCATTCAATTTCATTAAACAACGAGTATCTAATGATCATTAGCATTTTTACAAGTATTTTCAGCTTAATCACTCATTAATGTGTGCTTCTCTTGATTTCCTTCTAACAAGGCTGGACCTTTTTGTTGTAATCACTCATTCTCACTTGATTATGTTGAAAATACCTTGTGTACAAACAATAAGCACTCTATTCATGTTAACAAGCACATCTACACTTCCTAGGAATTAGGAAACCATTCAATTTCATTAAACAACGAGTATCTAATGATCATTAGCATTTCTTACAAGTATTTTCAGCTTAATCACTCATTAATGTGTGCTTCTCTTGATTTCTTCTAACAAGGCTGGACTTTTTGTTGTAATCACTATTCTCACTTGATTATGTTGAAATACCTTGTGTACAAAACAAGCACTCTATTCTTGTTAACAAGCACATCTACCTCCTAGGAATTAGGAAACCATTCAATTTCATTAAACAATGAGTATCTAATGATCATTAGCATTTGTTACAAGTATTTTCAGCTTAATCACTCATTAATGTGTGCTTCTCTTGATTTCCTTCTAACAAGGCTGGACTTTTTGTTGTAATCACTCATTCTCACTTGATTATGTTGAAAATACTTGTGTACAAACACAAAGCCTCTATTCTTGTTAACAAGCACATCTACACTTCCTAGGAATTAGGAAACCATTCAATTTCATTAAACAACGAGTATCTAATGATCATTAGCATTTCTTACAAGTATTTTCAGCTTAATCACTCATTAATGTGTGCTTCTCTTGATTTCCTTCTAACAAGGCTGGACTTTTTGTTGTAATCACTCATTCTCACTTGATTATGTTGAAAATACCTTGTGTACAAACAATAAGCACTCTATTCTTGTTAACAAGCACATCTACACTTCCTAGGAATTAGGAAACCATTCAATTTCATTAAACAACGAGTATCTAATGATCATTAGCATTTGTTACAAGTATTTTCAGCTTAATCACTCATTAATGTGTGCTTCTCTTGATTTCCTTCTAACAAGGCTGGACTTTTTGTTGTAATCACTCATTCTCACTTGATTATGTTGAAAATACCTTGTGTACAAACAATAAGCACTCTATTCATGTTAACAAGCACATCTACACTTCCTTGGAATTAGGAAACCATTCAATTTCATTAAACAACGAGTATCTAATGATCATTAGCATTCTTACAAGTATTTTCAGCTTAATCACTCATTAATGTGTGCCTTCTCTTGATTTCCTTCTAACAAGGCTGGACCTTTTGTTGTAATCACTGATTCTCACTTGATTATGTTGAAAATACCTTGTGTACAAACACTAAGCACTCTATTCTTGTTAACAAGCACATCTACACTCCTAGGAATTAGGAAACCATTCAATTTCATTAAACAACGAGTATCTAATGATCATTAGCATTTGTTACAAGTATTTTCAGCTTAATCACTCATTAATGTGTGCTTCTCTTGATTTCCTTCTAACAAGGCTGGACTTTTTGTTGTAATCACTCATTCTCACTTGATTATGTTGAAAAATACCTTGTGTACAACACAAAGCACTCTATTCTTGTTACAAGCACATCTACACTTCCTAGGAATTAGGAAACCATTCAATTTCATTAAACAACGAGTATCTAATGATCATTAGCATTTGTTACAAGTATTTTCAGCTTAATCAACTCATTAATGTGTGCTTCTCTTGATTTCCTTCTAACAAGGCTGGACTTTTGTTGTAATCACTCATTCTCACTTGATTATGTTGAAAATACCTTGTGTACAAACACAAAGCACTCTATTCTTGTTAACAAGCACATCTACACTTCCTAGGAATTAGGAAACCATTCAATTTCATTAAACAACGAGTATCTAATGATCATTAGCATTTGTTACAAGTATTTTCAGCTTAATCACTCATTAATGTGTGCTTCTCTTGATTTCCTTCTAACAAGGCTGGACTTTTGTTGTAATCACTCATTCTCACTTGATTATGTTGAAAATACCTTTTGTACAAACACTAAGCACTCTATTCTTGTTAACAAGCCCATCTACACTTCCTAGGAATTAGGAAAACCATTCAATTTCATTAAACAACGAGTATCTAATGATCATTAGCATTTGTTACAAGTATTTTCAGCTTAATCACTCATTAATGTGTGCTTCTCTTGATTTCCTTCTAACAAGGCTGGACTTTTTGTTGTAATCACTCATTCTCACTTGATTATGTTGAAATACCTTGTGTACAAACACTAAGCACTCTATTCTTGTTAACAAGCACATCTACACTTCCTAGGAATTAGGAAACCATTCAATTTCATTAAACAACGAGTATCTAATGATCATTAGCATTTGTTACAAGTATTTTCAGCTTAATCACTCATTAATGTGTGCTTCTCTTGATTTCCTTCTAACAAGGCTGGACTTTTGTTGTAATCACTCATTCTCACTTGATTATGTTGAAATACCTTGTGTACAAACACTAAGCACTCTATTCTTGTTAACAAGCACATCTACACTCTAGGAATTAGGAAACCATTCAATTTCATTAAACAACGAGTATCTAATGATCATTAGCATTTGTTACAAGTATTTTCAGCTTAATCACTCATTAATGTGTGCTTCTCTTGATTTCCTTCTAACAAGGCTGGACTTTTTGTTGTAATCACTCATTCTCACTTGATTATGTTGAAAATACCTTGTGTACAAACACTAAGCACTCTATTCTTGTTAACAAGCCATCTACACTTCTAGGAATTAGGAAACCATTCAATTTCATTAAACAACGAGTATCTAATGATCATTAGCATTTGTTACAAGTATTTTCAGCTTAATCACTCATTAATGTGTGCTTCTCTTGATTTCCTTCTAACAAGGCTGGACTTTTTGTTGTAATCACTCATTCTCACTTGATTATGTTGAAAATACCTTGTGTACAAACACTAAGCACTCTATTCTTGTTACAAGCCCATCTACACTTCCTAGGAATTAGGAAACCATTCAATTTCATTAAACAACGAGTATCTAATGATCATTAGCATTTGTTACAAGTATTTTCAGCTTAATCACTCATTAATGTGTGCTTCTCTTGATTTCCTTCTAACAAGGCTGGACTTTTGTTGTAATCACTCATTCTCACTTGATTATGTTGAAAATACCTTGTGTACAAACACTAAGCACTCTATTCTTGTTAACAAGCACATCTACACTTCCTAGGATTAGGAACCATTCAATTTCATTAAACAACGAGTATCTAATGATCATTAGCATTTGTTACAAGTATTTCAGCTTAATCACTCATTAATGTGTGCTTCTCTTGATTTCCTTCTAACAAGGCTGGACTTTTTGTTGTAATCACTCATTCTCACTTGATTATGTTGAAAATACCTTGTGTACAAAACACAAAGCACTCTATTCTTGTTAACAAGCCCATCTACACTTCCTAGGAATTAGGAAACCATTCAATTTCATTAAACAACGAGTATCTAATGATCATTAGCATTTCTTACAAGTATTTTCAGCTTAATCACTCATTAATGTGTGCTTCTCTTGATTTCCTTCTAACAAGGCTGGACTTTTGTTGTAATCACTCATTCTCACTTGATTATGTTGAAAATACCTTGTGTACAAACACTAAGCACTCTATTCTTGTTAACAAGCACATCTACGTTCCTAGGAATTAGGAAACCATTCAATTTCATTAAACAACGAGTATCTAATGATCATTAGCATTTGTTACAAGTATTTTCAGCTTAATCACTCATTAATGTGTGCTTCTCTTGATTTCCTTCTAACAAGGCTGGACTTTTTGTTGTAATCACTCATTCTCACTTGATTATGTTGAAAATACCTTGTGTACAAACACAAAGCACTCTATTCTTGTTAACAAGCACATCTACACTTCCAGGAATTAGGAAACCATTCAATTTCATTAAACAACGAGTATCTAATGATCATTAGCATTTCTTACAAGTATTTTCAGCTTAATCACTCATTAATGTGTGCTTCTCTGATTTCCTTCTAACAAGGCTGGACTTTTTGTTGTAATCACTCATTCTCACTTGATTATGTTGAAAATACCTTGTGTACAAACACAAAGCACTCTATTCTTGTTAACAAGCACATCTACACTTCCTAGAATTAGGAAACCATTCAATTTCATTAAACAACGAGTATCTAATGATCATTAGCTTTTCTTACAAGTATTTTCAGCTTAATCACTCATTAATGTGTGCTTCTCTTGATTTCCTTCTAACAAGGCTGGACTTTTTGTTGTAATCACTCATTCTCACTTGATTATGTTGAAAATACCTTGTGTACAAACACTAAGCACTCTATTCTTGTTAACAAGCACATCTACACTTCCTAGGAATTAGGAAACATTCAATTTCATTAAACAACGAGTATCTAATGATCATTAGCATTTCTTACAAGTATTTTCAGCTTAATCACTCATTAATGTGTGCTTCTCTTGATTTCCTTCTACAAGGCTGGACTTTTTGTTGTAATCACTCATTCTCACTTGATTATGTTGAAAATACCTTGTGTACAAACACTAAGCACTCTATTCTTGTTAACAAGCACATCTACACTTCCTAGGAATTAGGAAACCATTGAATTTTCATTAAACAACGAGTATCTAATGATCATTAGCATTTCTTACAAGTATTTTCAGCTTAATCACTCATTAATGTGTGCTTCTCTTGATTTCCTTCTACAAGGCTGGACTTTTTGTTGTAATCACTCATTCTCACTTGATTATGTTGAAATACCTTGTGTACAAACACAAAGCACTCTATTCTTGTTAACAAGCACATCTACAATTCCTAGGAATTAGGAAACCATTCAATTTCATTAAACAACGAGTATCTAAGATCATTAGCATTTCTTACAAGTATTTTCAGCTTATCACTCATTAATGTGTGCTTCTCTTGATTTCCTTCTAACAAGGCTGGACTTTTTGTTGTAATCACTCATTCTCACTTGATTATGTTGAAAATACCTTTGTGTACAAACACTACGCACTCTATTCTTGTTAACAAGCCCATCTACATTCCGAGGAATTAGGAAACCATTCAATTTCATTAAACAACGAGTATCTAATGATCATTAGCATTTGTTACAAGTATTTTCAGCTTAATCACTCATTAATGTGTGCTTCTCTTGATTTCCTTAACAAGGCCTGGACTTTTTGTTGTAATCACCATTCTCACTTGATTATGTTGAAAATACTTGTGTACAAACACTAAGCACTCTATTCTTGTTAACAAGCACATCTACACTTCCTAGGAATTAGGAAACCATTGAATTTTATTAAACAACGAGTATCTAATGATCATTAGCATTTCTTACAAGTATTTTCAGCTTAATCACTCATTAATGTGTGCTTCTCTTGATTTCCTTCTAACAAGGCTGGACCTTTTTGTTGTAATCACTCATTCTCACTTGATTATGTTGAAAATACCTTGTGTACAAACACTAAGCATCTTATTCTTGTTAACAAGCCATCTACACTTCCTAGGAATTAGGAAACCATTGAATTTTCATTAAACACGAGTATCTAATGATGATTAGCATTTGTTACAAGTATTTTCAGCTTAATCACTCATTAATGTGTGCTTTCTCTTGATTTCCTTTAACAAGGCTGGACTTTTTGTTGTAATCACTGATTCTCACTTGATTATGTTGAAAGTACCTTGTGTACAAACACTAAGCACTCTATTCTTGTTAACAAGCACATCTACACTTCCTAGGAATTAGGAAACCATTCAATTTCATTAAACAACGAGTATCTAATGATCATTAGCATTTGTTACAAGTATTTTCAGCTTAATCACTCATTAATGTGTGCTTCTCTTGATTTCCTTCTAACAAGGCTGGACTTTTGTTGTAATCACTGATTCTCACTTGATTATGTTGAAAATACCTTGTGTACAAACACAAAGCACTCTATTCTTGTTAACAAGCACATCTACACTTCCTAGGAATTAGGAAACCATTCAATTTCATTAAACAACGAGTATCTAATGATCATTAGCATTTGTTACAAGTATTTTCAGCTTAATCACTCATTAATGTGTGCTTCTCTTGATTTCCTTCTAACAAGGCTGGACTTTTGTTGTAATCACTCATTCTCACTTGATTATGTTGAAAATACCTTGTGTACAAACAATAAGCACTCTATTCTTGTTAACAAGCACATCTACACTTCCTTGGAATTAGGAAACCATTCAATTTCATTAAACAACGAGTATCTAATGATCATTAGCATTTCTTACAAGTATTTTCAGCTTAATCACTCATTAATGTGTGCTTCTCTTGATTTCCTTCTAACAAGGCTGGACTTTTTGTTGTAATCACTCATTCTCACTTGATTATGTTGAAAATACCTTGTGTACAAACACTAAGCACTCTATTCTTGTTAACAAGCACATCTACACTTCCTAGGAATTAGGAAACCATTCAATTTCATTAAACAACGAGTATCTAATGATCATTAGCATTTCTTACAAGTATTTTCAGCTTAATCACTCATTAATGTGTGCTTCTCTTGATTTCCTTCTAACAAGGCTGGACTTTTGTTGTAATCACTCATTCTCACTTGATTATGTTGAAAATACCTTGTGTACAAACACTAAGCACTCTATTCTGTTAACAAGCACATCTACACTTCCTAGGAATTAGGAAACCATTCAATTTCATTAAACAACGAGTATCTAATGATCATTAGCATTTCTTACAAGTATTTTCAGCTTAATCACTCATTAATGTGTGCTTCTCTTGATTTCCTTCTAACAAGGCTGGACCTTTTGTTGTAATCACTCATTCTCACTTGATTATGTTGAAAATACCTTGTGTACAAACACTAAGCACTCTATTCTTGTTAACAAGCACATCTACACTTCCTAGGAATTAGGAAACCATTCAATTTCATTAAACAACGAGTATCTAATGATCATTAGCATTTGTTACAAGTATTTTCAGCTTAATCACTCATTAATGTGTGCTTCTCTTGATTTCCTTCTAACAAGGCTGGACTTTTGTTGTAATCACTCATTCTCACTTGATTATGTTGAAAATACCTTGTGTACAAACACTAAGCACTCTATTCTTGTTAACAAGCACATCTACACTTCCTAGGAATTAGGAAACCATTCAATTTCATTAAACAACGAGTATCTAATGATCATTAGCATTTGTTACAAGTATTTTCAGCTTAATCACTCATTAATGTGTGCTTCTCTTGATTTCCTTCTAACAAGGCTGGACTTTTTGTTGTAATCACTCATTCTCACTTGATTATGTTGAAAATACCTTGTGTANCAAACCACATCAACACCTCCTTGGAACTAGAAACCATTGAATTTCATTAAACAACGAGTATCTAATGATCTTAAGCATTTCTTACAAGTATTTTCAGCTTAATCACTCATTAATGTGTGCTTCTCTTGATTTCCTTCTAACAAGGCTGGCTTTTTGTTGTAATCACTCATTCTCACCTAATGATGTTGAAAATGGCTTGTCTACATACAATAAGCACTCTATTCATCTTAACAAGCACATCAACACCTCCTTGGAACTAGGAAACCATTGAATTTCATTAAACAACGAGTATCTAATGATCATTAGCATTTCTTACAAGTATTTTCAGCTTAATCACTCATTAATGTGTGCTTCTCTTGATTTCCTTCTAACAAGGCTGGCCTTTTTGTTGTAATCACTCATTCTCACCTAATGATGTTGAAAATGGCTTGTCTACATACAATAAGCACTCTATTCATCTTAACAAGCACATCAACACCTCCTTGGAACTAGGAAACCATTGAATTTCATTAAACAACGAGTATCTAATGATCATTAGCATTTCTTACAAGTATTTTCAGCTTAATCACTCATTAATGTGTGCTTCTCTTGATTTCCTTCTAACAAGGCTGGACTTTTTGTTGTAATCACTCATTCTCACCTAATGATGTTGAAAATGGCTTGTCTACATACAATAAGCACTCTATTCATCTTAACAAGCACATCAACACCTCCTTGGAACTAGGAAACCATTGAATTTCATTAAACAACGAGTATCTAATGATCATTAGCATTTCTTACAAGTATTTTCAGCTTAATCACTCATTAATGTGTGCTTCTCTTGATTTCCTTCTAACAAGGCTGGACTTTTTGTTGTAATCACTCATTCTCACCTAATGATGTTGAAAATGGCTTGTCTACATACAATAAGCACTCTATTCATCTTAACAAGCACATCAACACCTCCTTGGAACTAGGAAACCATTGAATTTCATTAAACAACGAGTATCTAATGATCATTAGCATTTCTTACAAGTATTTTCAGCTTAATCACTCATTAATGTGTGCTTCTCTTGATTTCCTTCTAACAAGGCTGGACTTTTTGTTGTAATCACTCATTCTCACCTAATGATGTTGAAAATGGCTTGTCTACATACAATAAGCACTCTATTCATCTTAACAAGCACATCAACACCTCCTTGGAACTAGGAAACCATTGAATTTCATTAAACAACGAGTATCTAATGATCATTAGCATTTCTTACAAGTATTTTCAGCTTAATCACTCATTAATGTGTGCTTCTCTTGATTTCCTTCTAACAAGGCTGGACTTTTTGTTGTAATCACTCATTCTCACCTAATGATGTTGAAAATGGCTTGTCTACATACAATAAGCACTCTATTCATCTTAACAAGCACATCAACACCTCCTTGGAACTAGGAAACCATTGAATTTCATTAAACAACGAGTATCTAATGATCATTAGCATTTCTTACAAGTATTTTCAGCTTAATCACTCATTAATGTGTGCTTCTCTTGATTTCCTTCTAACAAGGCTGGACTTTTTGTTGTAATCACTCATTCTCACCTAATGATGTTGAAAATGGCTTGTCTACATACAATAAGCACTCTATTCATCTTAACAAGCACATCAACACCTCCTTGGAACTAGGAAACCATTGAATTTCATTAAACAACGAGTATCTAATGATCATTAGCATTTCTTACAAGTATTTTCAGCTTAATCACTCATTAATGTGTGCTTCTCTTGATTTCCTTCTAACAAGGCTGGACTTTTTGTTGTAATCACTCATTCTCACCTAATGATGTTGAAAATGGCTTGTCTACATACAATAAGCACTCTATTCATCTTAACAAGCACATCAACACCTCCTTGGAACTAGGAAACCATTGAATTTCATTAAACAACGAGTATCTAATGATCATTAGCATTTCTTACAAGTATTTTCAGCTTAATCACTCATTAATGTGTGCTTCTCTTGATTTCCTTCTAACAAGGCTGGACTTTTTGTTGTAATCACTCATTCTCACCTAATGATGTTGAAAATGGCTTGTCTACATACAATAAGCACTCTATTCATCTTAACAAGCACATCAACACCTCCTTGGAACTAGGAAACCATTGAATTTCATTAAACAACGAGTATCTAATGATCATTAGCATTTCTTACAAGTATTTTCAGCTTAATCACTCATTAATGTGTGCTTCTCTTGATTTCCTTCTAACAAGGCTGGACTTTTTGTTGTAATCACTCATTCTCACCTAATGATGTTGAAAATGGCTTGTCTACATACAATAAGCACTCTATTCATCTTAACAAGCACATCAACACCTCCTTGGAACTAGGAAACCATTGAATTTCATTAAACAACGAGTATCTAATGATCATTAGCATTTCTTACAAGTATTTTCAGCTTAATCACTCATTAATGTGTGCTTCTCTTGATTTCCTTCTAACAAGGCTGGACTTTTTGTTGTAATCACTCATTCTCACCTAATGATGTTGAAAATGGCTTGTCTACATACAATAAGCACTCTATTCATCTTAACAAGCACATCAACACCTCCTTGGAACTAGGAAACCATTGAATTTCATTAAACAACGAGTATCTAATGATCATTAGCATTTCTTACAAGTATTTTCAGCTTAATCACTCATTAATGTGTGCTTCTCTTGATTTCCTTCTAACAAGGCTGGACTTTTTGTTGTAATCACTCATTCTCACCTAATGATGTTGAAAATGGCTTGTCTACATACAATAAGCACTCTATTCATCTTAACAAGCACATCAACACCTCCTTGGAACTAGGAAACCATTGAATTTCATTAAACAACGAGTATCTAATGATCATTAGCATTTCTTACAAGTATTTTCAGCTTAATCACTCATTAATGTGTGCTTCTCTTGATTTCCTTCTAACAAGGCTGGACTTTTTGTTGTAATCACTCATTCTCACCTAATGATGTTGAAAATGGCTTGTCTACATACAATAAGCACTCTATTCATCTTAACAAGCACATCAACACCTCCTTGGAACTAGGAAACCATTGAATTTCATTAAACAACGAGTATCTAATGATCATTAGCATTTCTTACAAGTATTTTCAGCTTAATCACTCATTAATGTGTGCTTCTCTTGATTTCCTTCTAACAAGGCTGGACTTTTTGTTGTAATCACTCATTCTCACCTAATGATGTTGAAAATGGCTTGTCTACATACAATAAGCACTCTATTCATCTTAACAAGCACATCAACACCTCCTTGGAACTAGGAAACCATTGAATTTCATTAAACAACGAGTATCTAATGATCATTAGCATTTCTTACAAGTATTTTCAGCTTAATCACTCATTAATGTGTGCTTCTCTTGATTTCCTTCTAACAAGGCTGGACTTTTTGTTGTAATCACTCATTCTCACCTAATGATGTTGAAAATGGCTTGTCTACATACAATAAGCACTCTATTCATCTTAACAAGCACATCAACACCTCCTTGGAACTAGGAAACCATTGAATTTCATTAAACAACGAGTATCTAATGATCATTAGCATTTCTTACAAGTATTTTCAGCTTAATCACTCATTAATGTGTGCTTCTCTTGATTTCCTTCTAACAAGGCTGGACTTTTTGTTGTAATCACTCATTCTCACCTAATGATGTTGAAAATGGCTTGTCTACATACAATAAGCACTCTATTCATCTTAACAAGCACATCAACACCTCCTTGGAACTAGGAAACCATTGAATTTCATTAAACAACGAGTATCTAATGATCATTAGCATTTCTTACAAGTATTTTCAGCTTAATCACTCATTAATGTGTGCTTCTCTTGATTTCCTTCTAACAAGGCTGGACTTTTTGTTGTAATCACTCATTCTCACCTAATGATGTTGAAAATGGCTTGTCTACATACAATAAGCACTCTATTCATCTTAACAAGCACATCAACACCTCCTTGGAACTAGGAAACCATTGAATTTCATTAAACAACGAGTATCTAATGATCATTAGCATTTCTTACAAGTATTTTCAGCTTAATCACTCATTAATGTGTGCTTCTCTTGATTTCCTTCTAACAAGGCTGGACTTTTTGTTGTAATCACTCATTCTCACCTAATGATGTTGAAAATGGCTTGTCTACATACAATAAGCACTCTATTCATCTTAACAAGCACATCAACACCTCCTTGGAACTAGGAAACCATTGAATTTCATTAAACAACGAGTATCTAATGATCATTAGCATTTCTTACAAGTATTTTCAGCTTAATCACTCATTAATGTGTGCTTCTCTTGATTTCCTTCTAACAAGGCTGGACTTTTTGTTGTAATCACTCATTCTCACCTAATGATGTTGAAAATGGCTTGTCTACATACAATAAGCACTCTATTCATCTTAACAAGCACATCAACACCTCCTTGGAACTAGGAAACCATTGAATTTCATTAAACAACGAGTATCTAATGATCATTAGCATTTCTTACAAGTATTTTCAGCTTAATCACTCATTAATGTGTGCTTCTCTTGATTTCCTTCTAACAAGGCTGGACTTTTTGTTGTAATCACTCATTCTCACCTAATGATGTTGAAAATGGCTTGTCTACATACAATAAGCACTCTATTCATCTTAACAAGCACATCAACACCTCCTTGGAACTAGGAAACCATTGAATTTCATTAAACAACGAGTATCTAATGATCATTAGCATTTCTTACAAGTATTTTCAGCTTAATCACTCATTAATGTGTGCTTCTCTTGATTTCCTTCTAACAAGGCTGGACTTTTTGTTGTAATCACTCATTCTCACCTAATGATGTTGAAAATGGCTTGTCTACATACAATAAGCACTCTATTCATCTTAACAAGCACATCAACACCTCCTTGGAACTAGGAAACCATTGAATTTCATTAAACAACGAGTATCTAATGATCATTAGCATTTCTTACAAGTATTTTCAGCTTAATCACTCATTAATGTGTGCTTCTCTTGATTTCCTTCTAACAAGGCTGGACTTTTTGTTGTAATCACTCATTCTCACCTAATGATGTTGAAAATGGCTTGTCTACATACAATAAGCACTCTATTCATCTTAACAAGCACATCAACACCTCCTTGGAACTAGGAAACCATTGAATTTCATTAAACAACGAGTATCTAATGATCATTAGCATTTCTTACAAGTATTTTCAGCTTAATCACTCATTAATGTGTGCTTCTCTTGATTTCCTTCTAACAAGGCTGGACTTTTTGTTGTAATCACTCATTCTCACCTAATGATGTTGAAAATGGCTTGTCTACATACAATAAGCACTCTATTCATCTTAACAAGCACATCAACACCTCCTTGGAACTAGGAAACCATTGAATTTCATTAAACAACGAGTATCTAATGATCATTAGCATTTCTTACAAGTATTTTCAGCTTAATCACTCATTAATGTGTGCTTCTCTTGATTTCCTTCTAACAAGGCTGGACTTTTTGTTGTAATCACTCATTCTCACCTAATGATGTTGAAAATGGCTTGTCTACATACAATAAGCACTCTATTCATCTTAACAAGCACATCAACACCTCCTTGGAACTAGGAAACCATTGAATTTCATTAAACAACGAGTATCTAATGATCATTAGCATTTCTTACAAGTATTTTCAGCTTAATCACTCATTAATGTGTGCTTCTCTTGATTTCCTTCTAACAAGGCTGGACTTTTTGTTGTAATCACTCATTCTCACCTAATGATGTTGAAAATGGCTTGTCTACATACAATAAGCACTCTATTCATCTTAACAAGCACATCAACACCTCCTTGGAACTAGGAAACCATTGAATTTCATTAAACAACGAGTATCTAATGATCATTAGCATTTCTTACAAGTATTTTCAGCTTAATCACTCATTAATGTGTGCTTCTCTTGATTTCCTTCTAACAAGGCTGGACTTTTTGTTGTAATCACTCATTCTCACCTAATGATGTTGAAAATGGCTTGTCTACATACAATAAGCACTCTATTCATCTTAACAAGCACATCAACACCTCCTTGGAACTAGGAAACCATTGAATTTCATTAAACAACGAGTATCTAATGATCATTAGCATTTCTTACAAGTATTTTCAGCTTAATCACTCATTAATGTGTGCTTCTCTTGATTTCCTTCTAACAAGGCTGGACTTTTTGTTGTAATCACTCATTCTCACCTAATGATGTTGAAAATGGCTTGTCTACATACAATAAGCACTCTATTCATCTTAACAAGCACATCAACACCTCCTTGGAACTAGGAAACCATTGAATTTCATTAAACAACGAGTATCTAATGATCATTAGCATTTCTTACAAGTATTTTCAGCTTAATCACTCATTAATGTGTGCTTCTCTTGATTTCCTTCTAACAAGGCTGGACTTTTTGTTGTAATCACTCATTCTCACCTAATGATGTTGAAAATGGCTTGTCTACATACAATAAGCACTCTATTCATCTTAACAAGCACATCAACACCTCCTTGGAACTAGGAAACCATTGAATTTCATTAAACAACGAGTATCTAATGATCATTAGCATTTCTTACAAGTATTTTCAGCTTAATCACTCATTAATGTGTGCTTCTCTTGATTTCCTTCTAACAAGGCTGGACTTTTTGTTGTAATCACTCATTCTCACCTAATGATGTTGAAAATGGCTTGTCTACATACAATAAGCACTCTATTCATCTTAACAAGCACATCAACACCTCCTTGGAACTAGGAAACCATTGAATTTCATTAAACAACGAGTATCTAATGATCATTAGCATTTCTTACAAGTATTTTCAGCTTAATCACTCATTAATGTGTGCTTCTCTTGATTTCCTTCTAACAAGGCTGGACTTTTTGTTGTAATCACTCATTCTCACCTAATGATGTTGAAAATGGCTTGTCTACATACAATAAGCACTCTATTCATCTTAACAAGCACATCAACACCTCCTTGGAACTAGGAAACCATTGAATTTCATTAAACAACGAGTATCTAATGATCATTAGCATTTCTTACAAGTATTTTCAGCTTAATCACTCATTAATGTGTGCTTCTCTTGATTTCCTTCTAACAAGGCTGGACTTTTTGTTGTAATCACTCATTCTCACCTAATGATGTTGAAAATGGCTTGTCTACATACAATAAGCACTCTATTCATCTTAACAAGCACATCAACACCTCCTTGGAACTAGGAAACCATTGAATTTCATTAAACAACGAGTATCTAATGATCATTAGCATTTCTTACAAGTATTTTCAGCTTAATCACTCATTAATGTGTGCTTCTCTTGATTTCCTTCTAACAAGGCTGGACTTTTTGTTGTAATCACTCATTCTCACCTAATGATGTTGAAAATGGCTTGTCTACATACAATAAGCACTCTATTCATCTTAACAAGCACATCAACACCTCCTTGGAACTAGGAAACCATTGAATTTCATTAAACAACGAGTATCTAATGATCATTAGCATTTCTTACAAGTATTTTCAGCTTAATCACTCATTAATGTGTGCTTCTCTTGATTTCCTTCTAACAAGGCTGGACTTTTTGTTGTAATCACTCATTCTCACCTAATGATGTTGAAAATGGCTTGTCTACATACAATAAGCACTCTATTCATCTTAACAAGCACATCAACACCTCCTTGGAACTAGGAAACCATTGAATTTCATTAAACAACGAGTATCTAATGATCATTAGCATTTCTTACAAGTATTTTCAGCTTAATCACTCATTAATGTGTGCTTCTCTTGATTTCCTTCTAACAAGGCTGGACTTTTTGTTGTAATCACTCATTCTCACCTAATGATGTTGAAAATGGCTTGTCTACATACAATAAGCACTCTATTCATCTTAACAAGCACATCAACACCTCCTTGGAACTAGGAAACCATTGAATTTCATTAAACAACGAGTATCTAATGATCATTAGCATTTCTTACAAGTATTTTCAGCTTAATCACTCATTAATGTGTGCTTCTCTTGATTTCCTTCTAACAAGGCTGGACTTTTTGTTGTAATCACTCATTCTCACCTAATGATGTTGAAAATGGCTTGTCTACATACAATAAGCACTCTATTCATCTTAACAAGCACATCAACACCTCCTTGGAACTAGGAAACCATTGAATTTCATTAAACAACGAGTATCTAATGATCATTAGCATTTCTTACAAGTATTTTCAGCTTAATCACTCATTAATGTGTGCTTCTCTTGATTTCCTTCTAACAAGGCTGGACTTTTTGTTGTAATCACTCATTCTCACCTAATGATGTTGAAAATGGCTTGTCTACATACAATAAGCACTCTATTCATCTTAACAAGCACATCAACACCTCCTTGGAACTAGGAAACCATTGAATTTCATTAAACAACGAGTATCTAATGATCATTAGCATTTCTTACAAGTATTTTCAGCTTAATCACTCATTAATGTGTGCTTCTCTTGATTTCCTTCTAACAAGGCTGGACTTTTTGTTGTAATCACTCATTCTCACCTAATGATGTTGAAAATGGCTTGTCTACATACAATAAGCACTCTATTCATCTTAACAAGCACATCAACACCTCCTTGGAACTAGGAAACCATTGAATTTCATTAAACAACGAGTATCTAATGATCATTAGCATTTCTTACAAGTATTTTCAGCTTAATCACTCATTAATGTGTGCTTCTCTTGATTTCCTTCTAACAAGGCTGGACTTTTTGTTGTAATCACTCATTCTCACCTAATGATGTTGAAAATGGCTTGTCTACATACAATAAGCACTCTATTCATCTTAACAAGCACATCAACACCTCCTTGGAACTAGGAAACCATTGAATTTCATTAAACAACGAGTATCTAATGATCATTAGCATTTCTTACAAGTATTTTCAGCTTAATCACTCATTAATGTGTGCTTCTCTTGATTTCCTTCTAACAAGGCTGGACTTTTTGTTGTAATCACTCATTCTCACCTAATGATGTTGAAAATGGCTTGTCTACATACAATAAGCACTCTATTCATCTTAACAAGCACATCAACACCTCCTTGGAACTAGGAAACCATTGAATTTCATTAAACAACGAGTATCTAATGATCATTAGCATTTCTTACAAGTATTTTCAGCTTAATCACTCATTAATGTGTGCTTCTCTTGATTTCCTTCTAACAAGGCTGGACTTTTTGTTGTAATCACTCATTCTCACCTAATGATGTTGAAAATGGCTTGTCCATACAATAAGCACTCTATCATGCTTAACAAGCACATCAACACCTCCTTGGAACTAGAAACCATTGAATTTCATTAACAACGAGTATCTAATGATCATTAGCATTTCTTAACAAGTATTTTCAGCTTAATCACTCATTAATCTGTGCTTCTCTTGATTTCCTTCTAACAGGCTGGCTTTTTGTTGTAATCACTCATTCTCACCTAATGATGTTGAAAATGGCTTGTCGACATACAATAAGCACTCTATTCATCTTAACAAGCACATCAACACCTCCTTGGAACCTAGGAACCATTCAATTTCATTAAACAACGAGTATCTAATGATCATTAGCATTTCTACAAAGTATTTTCAGCTTAATCACTCATTAATGTGTGCTTCTCTTGATTTCCTTCTAACAAGGCTGGAACTTTTTGTTGTAATCACTCATTCTCACCTAATGATGTTGTTAATGGCTTTGTCTACAATCAATAAGCACTCTATTCATCTTACAAGCACATCAACACCTCCTTGGAAGCTAGGAAACATTGAATTTCATTAAACAACGAGTATCTAATGATCATTAGCATTTCTTACAAGTATTTTCAGCTTAATCACTCATTAATGTGTGCTTCTCTTGATTTCCTTCTAACAGGCTGGACTTTTTGTTGTAATCACTCATTCTCACTAATGATGTTGAAAATGGCTTGTCTACATACAATAAGCACTCTATTCATCTTAACAAGCACATCAACACCTCCTTGGAACTAGGAAACCATTGAATTTCATTAAACATACGAGTATCTAATGATTCATTAGCATTTCTTACCAAGTATTTTCAGCTTAATCACTCATTAATTGTGTGCTTCTCCTTGATTTCCTTCTAACAAGGCTGGCTTTTTGTTGTAATCACTCATTCTCACCTAATGATGTTGAAAATGGCTTGTCTACATACAAATAAGCACTCTATTCATCATAACAAGCACATCAACACCTCCTTGGAACTAGGAAACCATTGAATTTCATTAAACACGAGTATCTAATGATTATTAGCCTTTCTTACAAGTATTTTCAGCTTAATCACTCATTAATGTGTGCTTCTCTTGATTTCCTTCTAACAGGCTGGACTTTTTGTTGTAATCACTCATTCTCACCTAATGATGTTGAAAATCGCTTGTCCACAACAATAAGCGCTCTATTCATCTTAACGAGCACATCAACACCTCCTTGGAACTAGGAAACCATTGAATTTGCATTAAACAACGAGTATCTAATGATCATTAGCTTTTCTTACAAGTATTTTGAGCTTAATCACTCATTAGTTTGTGCTTCTCGTTGATTTCCTTCTAACAAGGCTGGGCTTTTTGTTGTAATCACTCATTCTCACCTAATGATGTTGAAAATGGCTTGTCTACATACAATAAGCACTCTATTCATCTTAACAAGCACATCAACACCTCCTTGGAACTAGGAAACCATTCGAATTTCATTAAACAACGAGTATCTATTGATCATTAGCATTTTCTAACAAGTATTTTCAGCTTAATCACTCATTAATCTGTGCTTCTCTTGATTTCCTTCTAACAAGGCTGGCCTTTTTGTTGTAATCACTCCATTCTCACCTAATGAATGTTGAAAATGGCTTGTCTACATACAATAAGCACTCTATTCATCTTAAAAGCACATCAACACCTCCTTGGGAACTAGGAAACCATTGAATTTCATTAAACAACGAGTATCTAATGATCATTAGCATTTCTTACAAGTATTTTCAGCTTAATCACTCATTAATGTGTGCTTCTCTTGATTTCCTTCTAACAAGGCTGGACTTTTGTTGTAATCACTCATTCTCACCTAATGATGTTGAAAATGGTTGTCTACATACATAAGCACTCTATTCATCTTAACAAGCACATCAACACCTCCTTGGAACTAGGAAACCATTGAATTTCATTAAACAACGAGTATCTAATGATCATTAGCATTTCTTACAAGTATTTTCAGCTTAATCACTCATTAATGTGTGCTTCTCTTGATTTCCTTCTAACAAGGCTGGACTTTTTGTTGTAATCACTCATTCTCACCTAATGATGTTGAAAATGGCTTGTCTACATACAATAAGCACTCTATTCATCTTAACAAGCACATCAACACCTCCCTTGGAACTAGGAAACCATTGAATTTTCATTCAAACAACGAAGTATGCTAATGATCATTAGCATTTCTTACAAGTATTTTCAGCTTAATCACTCATTAATGTTGCTTCTCTTGATTTCCTTCTAACAGGCTGGACTTTTTGGTTGTAATCACTCATTCTCACCATAATGATGTTGAAAATGCTTGTCTACATACAATAAGCACTCTATTCATGCTAACAAGCAACATCAACACCTCCTTGGAACTAGGAAACCATTGAATTTCATTAAACAACGAGTATCTAATGATCATTAGCATTTCTTCAAGTATTTTCAGCTTAATCACTCATTAGTGTGCTTCTCTTGATTTTCCTTCTAACAAGGCTGGACTTTTTGTTGTATCACTCATTCTCACTAATGATGTGAAATGGCTTGTCTACATACAATAAGCACTCTATTCATGTTACAAGCACATCAACACCTCCTTGAACTAGGAAACCATTGAATTTCATTAAACACAAGTATCTAATGATCATTAGCATTTCTTACAAGTATTTTCAGCTTAATCACTCATTATTTGTGCTTCTCTTGATTTCCTTCTAACAAGGCCTGGGCTTTTTGTTGTAATCACTCCATTCTCACCTAATGATGTTGAAAAATGGCTGTCTACATACAATAAGCACTCTATTCATCTAACAAGCACATCAACACCTCCTTGGAAACTAGAAACCATTGAATTTCATTAAACACGAGTATCTAATGATCTTAGCATTTCTACAAGTAGTTTCAGCTTAATCACTCTTAATGTGTGCTTCTCTTGATTTCCTTCTAACAAGGCTGGCCTTTTTGTTGTAATCACTCATTCTCACCTAATGATGTTGAAAATGCTTGTCTACATACAATAAGCACTCTATTCATCTTAACAAGCACATCAACACCTCCTTGGAACTAGGAAACCATTGAATTTCATTAAACAACGAGTATCTAATCATCATTAGCATTTCTTACAAGTATTTTCAGCTTAATCCTCATTAATGTGTGCTTCTCTTGATTTCCTTCTAACAAGGCTGGACTTTTTGTTGTAATCACTCATTCCTCACCTAATGATGTTGAAATGGCTTGTCTACATACAATAAGCACTCTATTCATCTTAACAAGCACATCAACACCTCCTTGGAACTAGGAAACCATTGAATTTCATTAAACAACGAGTATCTAATGATCATTAGCATTTCTTACAAGTATTTTCAGCTTAATCACTCATTAATTGTGCTTCTCTTGATTTCCTTCTAACAAGGCTGGCTTTTTGTTGTAATCACTCATTCTCACCTAATGATGTTGAAAATGGCTTGTCTACATACAATAAGCACTCTATTCATCTTAACAAGCACATCAACACCTCCTTGGAACTAGGAAACCATTGAATTTCATTAAACAACGAGTATCTAATGATCATTAGCATTTCTTACAAGTATTTTCAGCTTAATCACTCATTAATGTGTGCTTCTCTTGATTTCCTTCTAACAAGGCTGGACTTTTTGTTGTAATCACCATTCTCACCTAATGATGTTGAAAATGGCTTGTCTACATACAATAAGCACTCTATTCATCTTAACAAGCACATCACACCTCCTTGGAACTAGGAAACCATTGAATTTCATTAAACAACGAGTATCTAATGATCATTAGCATTTCTTACAAGTATTTTCAGCTTAATCACTCATTAATGTGTGCTTCTCTTGATTTCCTTCTAACAAGGCTGGACTTTTTGTTGTAATCACTCATTCTCACCTAATGATGTTGAAAATGGCTTGTCTACATACAATAAGCACTCTATTCATCTTAACAAGCACATCAACACCTCCTTGGAACTAGGAAACCATTGAATTTCATTAAACAACGAGTATCTAATGATCATTAGCATTTCTTACAAGTATTTTCAGCTTAATCACTCATTAATGTGTGCTTCTCTTGATTTCCTTCTAACAAGGCTGGACTTTTTGTTGTAATCACTCATTCTCACCTAATGATGTTGAAAATGGCTTGTCTACATACAATAAGCACTCTATTCATCTTAACAAGCACATCAACACCTCCTTGGAACTAGGAAACCATTGAATTTCATTAAACAACGAGTATCTAATGATCATTAGCATTTCTTACAAGTATTTTCAGCTTAATCACTCATTAATGTGTGCTTCTCTTGATTTCCTTCTAACAAGGCTGGACTTTTTGTTGTAATCACTCATTCTCACCTAATGATGTTGAAAATGGCTTGTCTACATACAATAAGCACTCTATTCATCTTAACAAGCACATCAACACCTCCTTGGAACTAGGAAACCATTGAATTTCATTAAACAACGAGTATCTAATGATCATTAGCATTTCTTACAAGTATTTTCAGCTTAATCACTCATTAATGTGTGCTTCTCTTGATTTCCTTCTAACAAGGCTGGACTTTTTGTTGTAATCACTCATTCTCACCTAATGATGTTGAAAATGGCTTGTCTACATACAATAAGCCACTCTATTCATCTTAACAAGCACATCAACACCTCCTTGGAACTAGGAACCATTGAATTTCATTAAACAACGAGTATCTAATGATCATTAGCATTTCTTACAAGTATTTTCAGCTTAATCACTCATTAATGTTGTGCTTCTCTTGATTTCCTTCTAACAAGGCTGGACTTTTGTTGTAATCACTCATTCTCACCTAATGATGTTGAAATGGCTTGTCTACATACAATAAGCACTCTATTCATCTTAACAAGCACATCAACACCTCCTTGGAACTAGGAAACCATTGAATTTCATTAAACAACGAGTATCTAATGATCATTAGCATTTCTTAACAAGTATTTCAGCTTAATCACTCATTAATTGTGCTTCTCTTGATTTCCTTCTAACAAGGCTGGCCTTTTTGTTGTAATCACTCATTCTCACCTAATGATGTTGAAAATGGCTTGTCCTACATACAATAAGCACTCTATTCATCTTAACAAGCACATCAACACCTCCTTGGAACTAGGAAACCATTGAATTTCATTAAACAACGAGTATCTAATGATCATTACATTTCTTACAAGTATTTTCAGCTTAATCACTCATTAATGTGTGCTTCTCTTGATTTCCTTCTAACAAGGCTGGCTTTTTGTTGTAATCACTCATTCTCACCTAATGATGTTGAAAATGGCTTGTCTACATACAATAAGCACTCTATTCATCTTAACAAGCACATCAACACCTCCTTGGAACTAGGAAACCATTGAATTTCATTAAACAACGAGTATCTAATGATCATTAGCATTTCTTACAAGTATTTTCAGCTTAATCACTCATTAATGTGTGCTTCTCTTGATTTCCTTCTAACAAGGCTGGACTTTTTGTTGTAATCACTCATTCTCACCTAATGATGTTGAAAATGGCTTGTCTACATACAATAAGCACTCTATTCATCTTAACAAGCACATCAACACCTCCTTGGAACTAGGAAACCATTGAATTTCATTAAACAACGAGTATCTAATGATCATTAGCATTTCTTACAAGTATTTTCAGCTTAATCACTCATTAATGTGTGCTTCTCTTGATTTCCTTCTAACAAGGCTGGACTTTTTGTTGTAATCACTCATTCTCACCTAATGATGTTGAAAATGGCTTGTCTACATACAATAAGCACTCTATTCATCTTAACAAGCACATCAACACCTCCTTGGAACTAGGAAACCATTGAATTTCATTAAACAACGAGTATCTAATGATCATTAGCATTTCTTACAAGTATTTTCAGCTTAATCACTCATTAATGTGTGCTTCTCTTGATTTCCTTCTAACAAGGCTGGACTTTTTGTTGTAATCACTCATTCTCACCTAATGATGTTGAAAATGGCTTGTCTACATACAATAAGCACTCTATTCATCTTAACAAGCACATCAACACCTCCTTGGAACTAGGAAACCATTGAATTTCATTAAACAACGAGTATCTAATGATCATTAGCATTTCTTACAAGTATTTTCAGCTTAATCACTCATTAATGTGTGCTTCTCTTGATTTCCTTCTAACAAGGCTGGACTTTTTGTTGTAATCACTCATTCTCACCTAATGATGTTGAAAATGGCTTGTCTACATACAATAAGCACTCTATTCATCTTAACAAGCACATCAACACCTCCTTGGAACTAGGAAACCATTGAATTTCATTAAACAACGAGTATCTAATGATCATTAGCATTTCTTACAAGTATTTTCAGCTTAATCACTCATTAATGTGTGCTTCTCTTGATTTCCTTCTAACAAGGCTGGACTTTTTGTTGTAATCACTCATTCTCACCTAATGATGTTGAAAATGGCTTGTCTACATACAATAAGCACTCTATTCATCTTAACAAGCACATCAACACCTCCTTGGAACTAGGAAACCATTGAATTTCATTAAACAACGAGTATCTAATGATCATTAGCATTTCTTACAAGTATTTTCAGCTTAATCACTCATTAATGTGTGCTTCTCTTGATTTCCTTCTAACAAGGCTGGACTTTTTGTTGTAATCACTCATTCTCACCTAATGATGTTGAAAATGGCTTGTCTACATACAATAAGCACTCTATTCATCTTAACAAGCACATCAACACCTCCTTGGAACTAGGAAACCATTGAATTTCATTAAACAACGAGTATCTAATGATCATTAGCATTTCTTACAAGTATTTTCAGCTTAATCACTCATTAATGTGTGCTTCTCTTGATTTCCTTCTAACAAGGCTGGACTTTTTGTTGTAATCACTCATTCTCACCTAATGATGTTGAAAATGGCTTGTCTACATACAATAAGCACTCTATTCATCTTAACAAGCACATCAACACCTCCTTGGAACTAGGAAACCATTGAATTTCATTAAACAACGAGTATCTAATGATCATTAGCATTTCTTACAAGTATTTTCAGCTTAATCACTCATTAATGTGTGCTTCTCTTGATTTCCTTCTAACAAGGCTGGACTTTTTGTTGTAATCACTCATTCTCACCTAATGATGTTGAAAATGGCTTGTCTACATACAATAAGCACTCTATTCATCTTAACAAGCACATCAACACCTCCTTGGAACTAGGAAACCATTGAATTTCATTAAACAACGAGTATCTAATGATCATTAGCATTTCTTACAAGTATTTTCAGCTTAATCACTCATTAATGTTGTGCTTCTCTTGATTTCCTTCTAACAAGGCTGGACTTTTTGTTGTAATCACTCATTCTCACCTAATGATGTTGAAAATGGCTTGTCTACATACAATAAGCACTCTATTCATCTTAACAAGCACATCAACACCTCCTTGGAACTAGGAAACCATTGAATTTCATTAAACAACGAGTATCTAATGATCATTAGCATTTCTTACAAGTATTTTCAGCTTAATCACTCATTAATGTGTGCTTCTCTTGATTTCCTTCTAACAAGGCTGGACTTTTTGTTGTAATCACTCATTCTCACCTAATGATGTTGAAAATGGCTTGTCTACATACAATAAGCACTCTATTCATCTTAACAAGCACATCAACACCTCCTTGGAACTAGGAAACCATTGAATTTCATTAAACAACGAGTATCTAATGATCATTAGCATTTCTTACAAGTATTTTCAGCTTAATCACTCATTAATGTGTGCTTCTCTTGATTTCCTTCTAACAAGGCTGGACTTTTTGTTGTAATCACTCATTCTCACCTAATGATGTTGAAAATGGCTTGTCTACATACAATAAGCACTCTATTCATCTTAACAAGCACATCAACACCTCCTTGGAACTAGGAAACCATTGAATTTCATTAAACAACGAGTATCTAATGATCATTAGCATTTCTTACAAGTATTTTCAGCTTAATCACTCATTAATGTGTGCTTCTCTTGATTTCCTTCTAACAAGGCTGGACTTTTTGTTGTAATCACTCATTCTCACCTAATGATGTTGAAAATGGCTTGTCTACATACAATAAGCACTCTATTCATCTTAACAAGCACATCAACACCTCCTTGGAACTAGGAAACCATTGAATTTCATTAAACAACGAGTATCTAATGATCATTAGCATTTCTTACAAGTATTTTCAGCTTAATCACTCATTAATGTGTGCTTCTCTTGATTTCCTTCTAACAAGGCTGGACTTTTTGTTGTAATCACTCATTCTCACCTAATGATGTTGAAAATGGCTTGTCTACATACAATAAGCACTCTATTCATCTTAACAAGCACATCAACACCTCCTTGGAACTAGGAAACCATTGAATTTCATTAAACAACGAGTATCTAATGATCATTAGCATTTCTTACAAGTATTTTCAGCTTAATCACTCATTAATGTGTGCTTCTCTTGATTTCCTTCTAACAAGGCTGGACTTTTTGTTGTAATCACTCATTCTCACCTAATGATGTTGAAAATGGCTTGTCTACATACAATAAGCACTCTATTCATCTTAACAAGCACATCAACACCTCCTTGGAACTAGGAAACCATTGAATTTCATTAAACAACGAGTATCTAATGATCATTAGCATTTCTTACAAGTATTTTCAGCTTAATCACTCATTAATGTGTGCTTCTCTTGATTTCCTTCTAACAAGGCTGGACTTTTTGTTGTAATCACTCATTCTCACCTAATGATGTTGAAAATGGCTTGTCTACATACAATAAGCACTCTATTCATCTTAACAAGCACATCAACACCTCCTTGGAACTAGGAAACCATTGAATTTCATTAAACAACGAGTATCTAATGATCATTAGCATTTCTTACAAGTATTTTCAGCTTAATCACTCATTAATGTGTGCTTCTCTTGATTTCCTTCTAACAAGGCTGGACTTTTTGTTGTAATCACTCATTCTCACCTAATGATGTTGAAAATGGCTTGTCTACATACAATAAGCACTCTATTCATCTTAACAAGCACATCAACACCTCCTTGGAACTAGGAAACCATTGAATTTCATTAAACAACGAGTATCTAATGATCATTAGCATTTCTTACAAGTATTTTCAGCTTAATCACTCATTAATGTGTGCTTCTCTTGATTTCCTTCTAACAAGGCTGGACTTTTTGTTGTAATCACTCATTCTCACCTAATGATGTTGAAAATGGCTTGTCTACATACAATAAGCACTCTATTCATCTTAACAAGCACATCAACACCTCCTTGGAACTAGGAAACCATTGAATTTCATTAAACAACGAGTATCTAATGATCATTAGCATTTCTTACAAGTATTTTCAGCTTAATCACTCATTAATGTGTGCTTCTCTTGATTTCCTTCTAACAAGGCTGGACTTTTTGTTGTAATCACTCATTCTCACCTAATGATGTTGAAAATGGCTTGTCTACATACAATAAGCACTCTATTCATCTTAACAAGCACATCAACACCTCCTTGGAACTAGGAAACCATTGAATTTCATTAAACAACGAGTATCTAATGATCATTAGCATTTCTTACAAGTATTTTCAGCTTAATCACTCATTAATGTGTGCTTCTCTTGATTTCCTTCTAACAAGGCTGGACTTTTTGTTGTAATCACTCATTCTCACCTAATGATGTTGAAAATGGCTTGTCTACATACAATAAGCACTCTATTCATCTTAACAAGCACATCAACACCTCCTTGGAACTAGGAAACCATTGAATTTCATTAAACAACGAGTATCTAATGATCATTAGCATTTCTTACAAGTATTTTCAGCTTAATCACTCATTAATGTGTGCTTCTCTTGATTTCCTTCTAACAAGGCTGGACTTTTTGTTGTAATCACTCATTCTCACCTAATGATGTTGAAAATGGCTTGTCTACATACAATAAGCACTCTATTCATCTTAACAAGCACATCAACACCTCCTTGGAACTAGGAAACCATTGAATTTCATTAAACAACGAGTATCTAATGATCATTAGCATTTCTTACAAGTATTTTCAGCTTAATCACTCATTAATGTGTGCTTCTCTTGATTTCCTTCTAACAAGGCTGGACTTTTTGTTGTAATCACTCATTCTCACCTAATGATGTTGAAAATGGCTTGTCTACATACAATAAGCACTCTATTCATCTTAACAAGCACATCAACACCTCCTTGGAACTAGGAAACCATTGAATTTCATTAAACAACGAGTATCTAATGATCATTAGCATTTCTTACAAGTATTTTCAGCTTAATCACTCATTAATGTGTGCTTCTCTTGATTTCCTTCTAACAAGGCTGGACTTTTTGTTGTAATCACTCATTCTCACCTAATGATGTTGAAAATGGCTTGTCTACATACAATAAGCACTCTATTCATCTTAACAAGCACATCAACACCTCCTTGGAACTAGGAAACCATTGAATTTCATTAAACAACGAGTATCTAATGATCATTAGCATTTCTTACAAGTATTTTCAGCTTAATCACTCATTAATGTGTGCTTCTCTTGATTTCCTTCTAACAAGGCTGGACTTTTTGTTGTAATCACTCATTCTCACCTAATGATGTTGAAAATGGCTTGTCTACATACAATAAGCACTCTATTCATCTTAACAAGCACATCAACACCTCCTTGGAACTAGGAAACCATTGAATTTCATTAAACAACGAGTATCTAATGATCATTAGCATTTCTTACAAGTATTTTCAGCTTAATCACTCATTAATGTGTGCTTCTCTTGATTTCCTTCTAACAAGGCTGGACTTTTTGTTGTAATCACTCATTCTCACCTAATGATGTTGAAAATGGCTTGTCTACATACAATAAGCACTCTATTCATCTTAACAAGCACATCAACACCTCCTTGGAACTAGGAAACCATTGAATTTCATTAAACAACGAGTATCTAATGATCATTAGCATTTCTTACAAGTATTTTCAGCTTAATCACTCATTAATGTGTGCTTCTCTTGATTTCCTTCTAACAAGGCTGGACTTTTTGTTGTAATCACTCATTCTCACCTAATGATGTTGAAAATGGCTTGTCTACATACAATAAGCACTCTATTCATCTTAACAAGCACATCAACACCTCCTTGGAACTAGGAAACCATTGAATTTCATTAAACAACGAGTATCTAATGATCATTAGCATTTCTTACAAGTATTTTCAGCTTAATCACTCATTAATGTGTGCTTCTCTTGATTTCCTTCTAACAAGGCTGGACTTTTTGTTGTAATCACTCATTCTCACCTAATGATGTTGAAAATGGCTTGTCTACATACAATAAGCACTCTATTCATCTTAACAAGCACATCAACACCTCCTTGGAACTAGGAAACCATTGAATTTCATTAAACAACGAGTATCTAATGATCATTAGCATTTCTTACAAGTATTTTCAGCTTAATCACTCATTAATGTGTGCTTCTCTTGATTTCCTTCTAACAAGGCTGGACTTTTTGTTGTAATCACTCATTCTCACCTAATGATGTTGAAAATGGCTTGTCTACATACAATAAGCACTCTATTCATCTTAACAAGCACATCAACACCTCCTTGGAACTAGGAAACCATTGAATTTCATTAAACAACGAGTATCTAATGATCATTAGCATTTCTTACAAGTATTTTCAGCTTAATCACTCATTAATGTGTGCTTCTCTTGATTTCCTTCTAACAAGGCTGGACTTTTTGTTGTAATCACTCATTCTCACCTAATGATGTTGAAAATGGCTTGTCTACATACAATAAGCACTCTATTCATCTTAACAAGCACATCAACACCTCCTTGGAACTAGGAAACCATTGAATTTCATTAAACAACGAGTATCTAATGATCATTAGCATTTCTTACAAGTATTTTCAGCTTAATCACTCATTAATGTGTGCTTCTCTTGATTTCCTTCTAACAAGGCTGGACTTTTTGTTGTAATCACTCATTCTCACCTAATGATGTTGAAAATGGCTTGTCTACATACAATAAGCACTCTATTCATCTTAACAAGCACATCAACACCTCCTTGGAACTAGGAAACCATTGAATTTCATTAAACAACGAGTATCTAATGATCATTAGCATTTCTTACAAGTATTTTCAGCTTAATCACTCATTAATGTGTGCTTCTCTTGATTTCCTTCTAACAAGGCTGGACTTTTTGTTGTAATCACTCATTCTCACCTAATGATGTTGAAAATGGCTTGTCTACATACAATAAGCACTCTATTCATCTTAACAAGCACATCAACACCTCCTTGGAACTAGGAAACCATTGAATTTCATTAAACAACGAGTATCTAATGATCATTAGCATTTCTTACAAGTATTTTCAGCTTAATCACTCATTAATGTGTGCTTCTCTTGATTTCCTTCTAACAAGGCTGGACTTTTGTTGTAATCACTCATTCTCACCTAATGATGTTGAAAATGGCTTGTCTACATACAATAAGCACTCTATTCATCTTAACAAGCACATCAACACCTCCTTGGAACTAGGAAACCATTGAATTTCATTAAACAACGAGTATCTAATGATCATTAGCATTTCTTACAAGTATTTTCAGCTTAATCACTCATTAATGTGTGCTTCTCTTGATTTCCTTCTAACAAGGCTGGACTTTTTGTTGTAATCACTCATTCTCACCTAATGATGTTGAAAATGGCTTGTCTACATACAATAAGCACTCTATTCATCTTAACAAGCACATCAACACCTCCTTGGAACTAGGAAACCATTGAATTTCATTAAACAACGAGTATCTAATGATCATTAGCATTTCTTACAAGTATTTTCAGCTTAATCACTCATTAATGTGTGCTTCTCTTGATTTCCTTCTAACAAGGCTGGACTTTTTGTTGTAATCACTCATTCTCACCTAATGATGTTGAAAATGGCTTGTCTACATACAATAAGCACTCTATTCATCTTAACAAGCACATCAACACCTCCTTGGAACTAGGAAACCATTGAATTTCATTAAACAACGAGTATCTAATGATCATTAGCATTTCTTACAAGTATTTTCAGCTTAATCACTCATTAATGTGTGCTTCTCTTGATTTCCTTCTAACAAGGCTGGACTTTTTGTTGTAATCACTCATTCTCACCTAATGATGTTGAAAATGGCTTGTCTACATACAATAAGCACTCTATTCATCTTAACAAGCACATCAACACCTCCTTGGAACTAGGAAACCATTGAATTTCATTAAACAACGAGTATCTAATGATCATTAGCATTTCTTACAAGTATTTTCAGCTTAATCACTCATTAATGTGTGCTTCTCTTGATTTCCTTCTAACAAGGCTGGACTTTTTGTTGTAATCACTCATTCTCACCTAATGATGTTGAAAATGGCTTGTCTACATACAATAAGCACTCTATTCATCTTAACAAGCACATCAACACCTCCTTGGAACTAGGAAACCATTGAATTTCATTAAACAACGAGTATCTAATGATCATTAGCATTTCTTACAAGTATTTTCAGCTTAATCACTCATTAATGTGTGCTTCTCTTGATTTCCTTCTAACAAGGCTGGACTTTTTGTTGTAATCACTCATTCTCACCTAATGATGTTGAAAATGGCTTGTCTACATACAATAAGCACTCTATTCATCTTAACAAGCACATCAACACCTCCTTGGAACTAGGAAACCATTGAATTTCATTAAACAACGAGTATCTAATGATCATTAGCATTTCTTACAAGTATTTTCAGCTTAATCACTCATTAATGTGTGCTTCTCTTGATTTCCTTCTAACAAGGCTGGACTTTTTGTTGTAATCACTCATTCTCACCTAATGATGTTGAAAATGGCTTGTCTACATACAATAAGCACTCTATTCATCTTAACAAGCACATCAACACCTCCTTGGAACTAGGAAACCATTGAATTTCATTAAACAACGAGTATCTAATGATCATTAGCATTTCTTACAAGTATTTTCAGCTTAATCACTCATTAATGTGTGCTTCTCTTGATTTCCTTCTAACAAGGCTGGACTTTTGTTGTAATCACTCATTCTCACCTAATGATGTTGAAAATGGCTTGTCTACATACAATAAGCACTCTATTCATCTTAACAAGCACATCAACACCTCCTTGGAACTAGGAAACCATTGAATTTCATTAAACAACGAGTATCTAATGATCATTAGCATTTCTTACAAGTATTTTCAGCTTAATCACTCATTAATGTGTGCTTCTCTTGATTTCCTTCTAACAAGGCTGGACTTTTTGTTGTAATCACTCATTCTCACCTAATGATGTTGAAAATGGCTTGTCTACATACAATAAGCACTCTATTCATCTTAACAAGCACATCAACACCTCCTTGGAACTAGGAAACCATTGAATTTCATTAAACAACGAGTATCTAATGATCATTAGCATTTCTTACAAGTATTTTCAGCTTAATCACTCATTAATGTGTGCTTCTCTTGATTTCCTTCTAACAAGGCTGGACTTTTTGTTGTAATCACTCATTCTCACCTAATGATGTTGAAAATGGCTTGTCTACATACAATAAGCACTCTATTCATCTTAACAAGCACATCAACACCTCCTTGGAACTAGGAAACCATTGAATTTCATTAAACAACGAGTATCTAATGATCATTAGCATTTCTTACAAGTATTTTCAGCTTAATCACTCATTAATGTGTGCTTCTCTTGATTTCCTTCTAACAAGGCTGGACTTTTTGTTGTAATCACTCATTCTCACCTAATGATGTTGAAAATGGCTTGTCTACATACAATAAGCACTCTATTCATCTTAACAAGCACATCAACACCTCCTTGGAACTAGGAAACCATTGAATTTCATTAAACAACGAGTATCTAATGATCATTAGCATTTCTTACAAGTATTTTCAGCTTAATCACTCATTAATGTGTGCTTCTCTTGATTTCCTTCTAACAAGGCTGGACTTTTTGTTGTAATCACTCATTCTCACCTAATGATGTTGAAAATGGCTTGTCTACATACAATAAGCACTCTATTCATCTTAACAAGCACATCAACACCTCCTTGGAACTAGGAAACCATTGAATTTCATTAAACAACGAGTATCTAATGATCATTAGCATTTCTTACAAGTATTTTCAGCTTAATCACTCATTAATGTGTGCTTCTCTTGATTTCCTTCTAACAAGGCTGGACTTTTTGTTGTAATCACTCATTCTCACCTAATGATGTTGAAATGGCTTGTCTACATACAATAAGCACTCTATTCATCTTAACAAGCACATCAACACCTCCTTGGAACTAGGAAACCATTGAATTTCATTAAACAACGAGTATCTAATGATGCATTAGCATTTCTTACAAGTATTTCGACTTAATCACTCATTAATGCGTTGCTCTCTTGATTTCCATCTAACAAGGCTGGACATTTTTGCTGTAGTCACTCATTCTCACCTAATGATGCTGTCAATGGCTTCGTGTACAACCATAGGCACTCTATTCTGTTTACAAAGCACATCAACAACCTCCTTGGAAGCTACAAACCATTGAATTCATTAAACACGGTGAGTATAATGTGAGTGCAACATTTAACGTTTCTGACCTTTCCCCTTTTGATGTAGGTGATGATTCGAGGGCGAATCCTTTTGAGGGAAGGGGAATGTGAGAACCATGGAGATGATGGGTGGAAGGCTTCAATAGATGCAAGAAGTCCATTGCCCATTCCAGAAGCCCAATAACACAAGCTAGAGCTTCAATGGATGCAAGAGGTCCATTGCACATTCCAGAAGCCCCAAACACGAGCTGGCCAAAAAGATTAAAGAAGCACTAAATGGGCTGATTCGGGACATTCAAGCCAAGCAAGCTTCAAATGGTGCGAATTCAGTTCTAAAGAGAGCCCAGGCCTAATTAATATAATTGGACTACTTAATGGGTCAGACTAAGTGATAGCATTCACTCCTAAATAGGAGTTCATTGTATGTGCTGGAATTAGTCCGAAATTCTCCAAAATAGGGATTTCTCCTAAATAGGAATTTTGCCTCTTTAGGATTGCTATCTAAGCCTATAAATAGGCACCCTTGTAAGCTTTGGAAATGAGACAACTTTCAGTGAAATAGAAAGCAAGGGTTTTCTCCTTCGGTTCTTTTGAGAACTAAAGAACTTATCAAGAGGTACTTCTTCTTGTGGCGTTCAAATCGACTTATCACTCCAATTCCTTCTTTTCTGGAGTGTGGCGTCCATATCCATCTTGAATACCCTAGTTCGTGTTCCTTCGAATTTGGTCTAGGGTTTGTGTTATAACACCTGATTTAGCTTTCCGGTTGTTCTTTGATTCATTGTGTGCCTTGGGTCCTAAGCCACGTCTTTGGGGTTTTCCGCATCAGTTGTAATCACTTTTCTCACCTAATGATGTTGAAAATGGCTTGTCTACATACAATAAGCACTCTATTCATCTTAAGAAGCACATCAACACCTCCTTGGAACTAGAAAACCATTGAATTTCATTAAACAACGAGTATCTAATGATCATTAGCATTTCCTACAAGTATTTTCAGCTTAATCACTCATTAATGTGTGCTTCTCTTGATTTCCTTCTAACAAGGCTGGACTTTTTGTTGTAATCACTCATTCTCACCTAATGATGTTGAAAATGGCTTGTCTACATACAATAAGCACTCTATTCATCTTAACAAGCACATCAACACCTCCTTGGAACTAGGAAACCATTGAATTTCATTAAACAACGAGTATCTAATGATCATTAGCATTTCTTACAAGTATTTTCAGCTTAATCACTCATTAATGTGTGCTTCTCTTGATTTCCTTCTAACAAGGCTGGACTTTTTGTTGTAATCACTCATTCTCACCTAATGATGTTGAAAATGGCTTGTCTACATACAATAAGCACTCTATTCATCTTAACAAGCACATCAACACCTCCTTGGAACTAGGAAACCATTGAATTTCATTAAACAACGAGTATCTAATGATCATTAGCATTTCTTACAAGTATTTTCAGCTTAATCACTCATTAATGTGTGCTTCTCTTGATTTCCTTCTAACAAGGCTGGACTTTTTGTTGTAATCACTCATTCTCACCTAATGATGTTGAAAATGGCTTGTCTACATACAATAAGCACTCTATTCATCTTAACAAGCACATCAACACCTCCTTGGAACTAGGAAACCATTGAATTTCATTAAACAACGAGTATCTAATGATCATTAGCATTTCTTACAAGTATTTTCAGCTTAATCACTCATTAATGTGTGCTTCTCTTGATTTCCTTCTAACAAGGCTGGACTTTTTGTTGTAATCACTCATTCTCACCTAATGATGTTGAAAATGGCTTGTCTACATACAATAAGCACTCTATTCATCTTAACAAGCACATCAACACCTCCTTGGAACTAGGAAACCATTGAATTTCATTAAACAACGAGTATCTAATGATCATTAGCATTTCTTACAAGTATTTTCAGCTTAATCACTCATTAATGTGTGCTTCTCTTGATTTCCTTCTAACAAGGCTGGACTTTTTGTTGTAATCACTCATTCTCACCTAATGATGTTGAAAATGGCTTGTCTACATACAATAAGCACTCTATTCATCTTAACAAGCACATCAACACCTCCTTGGAACTAGGAAACCATTGAATTTCATTAAACAACGAGTATCTAATGATCATTAGCATTTCTTACAAGTATTTTCAGCTTAATCACTCATTAATGTGTGCTTCTCTTGATTTCCTTCTAACAAGGCTGGACTTTTTGTTGTAATCACTCATTCTCACCTAATGATGTTGAAAATGGCTTGTCTACATACAATAAGCACTCTATTCATCTTAACAAGCACATCAACACCTCCTTGGAACTAGGAAACCATTGAATTTCATTAAACAACGAGTATCTAATGATCATTAGCATTTCTTACAAGTATTTTCAGCTTAATCACTCATTAATGTGTGCTTCTCTTGATTTCCTTCTAACAAGGCTGGACTTTTTGTTGTAATCACTCATTCTCACCTAATGATGTTGAAAATGGCTTGTCTACATACAATAAGCACTCTATTCATCTTAACAAGCACATCAACACCTCCTTGGAACTAGGAAACCATTGAATTTCATTAAACAACGAGTATCTAATGATCATTAGCATTTCTTACAAGTATTTTCAGCTTAATCACTCATTAATGTGTGCTTCTCTTGATTTCCTTCTAACAAGGCTGGACTTTTTGTTGTAATCACTCATTCTCACCTAATGATGTTGAAAATGGCTTGTCTACATACAATAAGCACTCTATTCATCTTAACAAGCACATCAACACCTCCTTGGAACTAGGAAACCATTGAATTTCATTAAACAACGAGTATCTAATGATCATTAGCATTTCTTACAAGTATTTTCAGCTTAATCACTCATTAATGTGTGCTTCTCTTGATTTCCTTCTAACAAGGCTGGACTTTTTGTTGTAATCACTCATTCTCACCTAATGATGTTGAAAATGGCTTGTCTACATACAATAAGCACTCTATTCATCTTAACAAGCACATCAACACCTCCTTGGAACTAGGAAACCATTGAATTTCATTAAACAACGAGTATCTAATGATCATTAGCATTTCTTACAAGTATTTTCAGCTTAATCACTCATTAATGTGTGCTTCTCTTGATTTCCTTCTAACAAGGCTGGACTTTTTGTTGTAATCACTCATTCTCACCTAATGATGTTGAAAATGGCTTGTCTACATACAATAAGCACTCTATTCATCTTAACAAGCACATCAACACCTCCTTGGAACTAGGAAACCATTGAATTTCATTAAACAACGAGTATCTAATGATCATTAGCATTTCTTACAAGTATTTTCAGCTTAATCACTCATTAATGTGTGCTTCTCTTGATTTCCTTCTAACAAGGCTGGACTTTTTGTTGTAATCACTCATTCTCACCTAATGATGTTGAAAATGGCTTGTCTACATACAATAAGCACTCTATTCATCTTAACAAGCACATCAACACCTCCTTGGAACTAGGAAACCATTGAATTTCATTAAACAACGAGTATCTAATGATCATTAGCATTTCTTACAAGTATTTTCAGCTTAATCACTCATTAATGTGTGCTTCTCTTGATTTCCTTCTAACAAGGCTGGACTTTTTGTTGTAATCACTCATTCTCACCTAATGATGTTGAAAATGGCTTGTCTACATACAATAAGCACTCTATTCATCTTAACAAGCACATCAACACCTCCTTGGAACTAGGAAACCATTGAATTTCATTAAACAACGAGTATCTAATGATCATTAGCATTTCTTACAAGTATTTTCAGCTTAATCACTCATTAATGTGTGCTTCTCTTGATTTCCTTCTAACAAGGCTGGACTTTTTGTTGTAATCACTCATTCTCACCTAATGATGTTGAAAATGGCTTGTCTACATACAATAAGCACTCTATTCATCTTAACAAGCACATCAACACCTCCTTGGAACTAGGAAACCATTGAATTTCATTAAACAACGAGTATCTAATGATCATTAGCATTTCTTACAAGTATTTTCAGCTTAATCACTCATTAATGTGTGCTTCTCTTGATTTCCTTCTAACAAGGCTGGACTTTTTGTTGTAATCACTCATTCTCACCTAATGATGTTGAAAATGGCTTGTCTACATACAATAAGCACTCTATTCATCTTAACAAGCACATCAACACCTCCTTGGAACTAGGAAACCATTGAATTTCATTAAACAACGAGTATCTAATGATCATTAGCATTTCTTACAAGTATTTTCAGCTTAATCACTCATTAATGTGTGCTTCTCTTGATTTCCTTCTAACAAGGCTGGACTTTTTGTTGTAATCACTCATTCTCACCTAATGATGTTGAAAATGGCTTGTCTACATACAATAAGCACTCTATTCATCTTAACAAGCACATCAACACCTCCTTGGAACTAGGAAACCATTGAATTTCATTAAACAACGAGTATCTAATGATCATTAGCATTTCTTACAAGTATTTTCAGCTTAATCACTCATTAATGTGTGCTTCTCTTGATTTCCTTCTAACAAGGCTGGACTTTTTGTTGTAATCACTCATTCTCACCTAATGATGTTGAAAATGGCTTGTCTACATACAATAAGCACTCTATTCATCTTAACAAGCACATCAACACCTCCTTGGAACTAGGAAACCATTGAATTTCATTAAACAACGAGTATCTAATGATCATTAGCATTTCTTACAAGTATTTTCAGCTTAATCACTCATTAATGTGTGCTTCTCTTGATTTCCTTCTAACAAGGCTGGACTTTTTGTTGTAATCACTCATTCTCACCTAATGATGTTGAAAATGGCTTGTCTACATACAATAAGCACTCTATTCATCTTAACAAGCACATCAACACCTCCTTGGAACTAGGAAACCATTGAATTTCATTAAACAACGAGTATCTAATGATCATTAGCATTTCTTACAAGTATTTTCAGCTTAATCACTCATTAATGTGTGCTTCTCTTGATTTCCTTCTAACAAGGCTGGACTTTTTGTTGTAATCACTCATTCTCACCTAATGATGTTGAAAATGGCTTGTCTACATACAATAAGCACTCTATTCATCTTAACAAGCACATCAACACCTCCTTGGAACTAGGAAACCATTGAATTTCATTAAACAACGAGTATCTAATGATCATTAGCATTTCTTACAAGTATTTTCAGCTTAATCACTCATTAATGTGTGCTTCTCTTGATTTCCTTCTAACAAGGCTGGACTTTTTGTTGTAATCACTCATTCTCACCTAATGATGTTGAAAATGGCTTGTCTACATACAATAAGCACTCTATTCATCTTAACAAGCACATCAACACCTCCTTGGAACTAGGAAACCATTGAATTTCATTAAACAACGAGTATCTAATGATCATTAGCATTTCTTACAAGTATTTTCAGCTTAATCACTCATTAATGTGTGCTTCTCTTGATTTCCTTCTAACAAGGCTGGACTTTTTGTTGTAATCACTCATTCTCACCTAATGATGTTGAAAATGGCTTGTCTACATACAATAAGCACTCTATTCATCTTAACAAGCACATCAACACCTCCTTGGAACTAGGAAACCATTGAATTTCATTAAACAACGAGTATCTAATGATCATTAGCATTTCTTACAAGTATTTTCAGCTTAATCACTCATTAATGTGTGCTTCTCTTGATTTCCTTCTAACAAGGCTGGACTTTTTGTTGTAATCACTCATTCTCACCTAATGATGTTGAAAATGGCTTGTCTACATACAATAAGCACTCTATTCATCTTACAAGCACATCAACACCTCCTTGGAACTAGGAAACCATTGAATTTCATTAAACAACGAGTATCTAATGATCATTAGCATTTCTTACAAGTATTTTCAGCTTAATCACTCATTAATGTGTGCTTCTCTTGATTTCCTTCTAACAAGGCTGGACTTTTTGTTGTAATCACTCATTCTCACCTAATGATGTTGAAAATGGCTTGTCTACATACAATAAGCACTCTATTCATCTTAACAAGCACATCAACACCTCCTTGGAACTAGGAAACCATTGAATTTCATTAAACAACGAGTATCTAATGATCATTAGCATTTCTTACAAGTATTTTCAGCTTAATCACTCATTAATGTGTGCTTCTCTTGATTTCCTTCTAACAAGGCTGGACTTTTTGTTGTAATCACTCATTCTCACCTAATGATGTTGAAAATGGCTTGTCTACATACAATAAGCACTCTATTCATCTTAACAAGCACATCAACACCTCCTTGGAACTAGGAAACCATTGAATTTCATTAAACAACGAGTATCTAATGATCATTAGCATTTCTTACAAGTATTTTCAGCTTAATCACTCATTAATGTGTGCTTCTCTTGATTTCCTTCTAACAAGGCTGGACTTTTTGTTGTAATCACTCATTCTCACCTAATGATGTTGAAAATGGCTTGTCTACATACAATAAGCACTCTATTCATCTTAACAAGCACATCAACACCTCCTTGGAACTAGGAAACCATTGAATTTCATTAAACAACGAGTATCTAATGATCATTAGCATTTCTTACAAGTATTTTCAGCTTAATCACTCATTAATGTGTGCTTCTCTTGATTTCCTTCTAACAAGGCTGGACTTTTTGTTGTAATCACTCATTCTCACCTAATGATGTTGAAAATGGCTTGTCTACATACAATAAGCACTCTATTCATCTTAACAAGCACATCAACACCTCCTTGGAACTAGGAAACCATTGAATTTCATTAAACAACGAGTATCTAATGATCATTAGCATTTCTTACAAGTATTTTCAGCTTAATCACTCATTAATGTGTGCTTCTCTTGATTTCCTTCTAACAAGGCTGGACTTTTTGTTGTAATCACTCATTCTCACCTAATGATGTTGAAAATGGCTTGTCTACATACAATAAGCACTCTATTCATCTTAACAAGCACATCAACACCTCCTTGGAACTAGGAAACCATTGAATTTCATTAAACAACGAGTATCTAATGATCATTAGCATTTCTTACAAGTATTTTCAGCTTAATCACTCATTAATGTGTGCTTCTCTTGATTTCCTTCTAACAAGGCTGGACTTTTTGTTGTAATCACTCATTCTCACCTAATGATGTTGAAAATGGCTTGTCTACATACAATAAGCACTCTATTCATCTTAACAAGCACATCAACACCTCCTTGGAACTAGGAAACCATTGAATTTCATTAAACAACGAGTATCTAATGATCATTAGCATTTCTTACAAGTATTTTCAGCTTAATCACTCATTAATGTGTGCTTCTCTTGATTTCCTTCTAACAAGGCTGGACTTTTTGTTGTAATCACTCATTCTCACCTAATGATGTTGAAAATGGCTTGTCTACATACAATAAGCACTCTATTCATCTTAACAAGCACATCAACACCTCCTTGGAACTAGGAAACCATTGAATTTCATTAAACAACGAGTATCTAATGATCATTAGCATTTCTTACAAGTATTTTCAGCTTAATCACTCATTAATGTGTGCTTCTCTTGATTTCCTTCTAACAAGGCTGGACTTTTTGTTGTAATCACTCATTCTCACCTAATGATGTTGAAAATGGCTTGTCTACATACAATAAGCACTCTATTCATCTTAACAAGCACATCAACACCTCCTTGGAACTAGGAAACCATTGAATTTCATTAAACAACGAGTATCTAATGATCATTAGCATTTCTTACAAGTATTTTCAGCTTAATCACTCATTAATGTGTGCTTCTCTTGATTTCCTTCTAACAAGGCTGGACTTTTTGTTGTAATCACTCATTCTCACCTAATGATGTTGAAAATGGCTTGTCTACATACAATAAGCACTCTATTCATCTTAACAAGCACATCAACACCTCCTTGGAACTAGGAAACCATTGAATTTCATTAAACAACGAGTATCTAATGATCATTAGCATTTCTTACAAGTATTTTCAGCTTAATCACTCATTAATGTGTGCTTCTCTTGATTTCCTTCTAACAAGGCTGGACTTTTTGTTGTAATCACTCATTCTCACCTAATGATGTTGAAAATGGCTTGTCTACATACAATAAGCACTCTATTCATCTTAACAAGCACATCAACACCTCCTTGGAACTAGGAAACCATTGAATTTCATTAAACAACGAGTATCTAATGATCATTAGCATTTCTTACAAGTATTTTCAGCTTAATCACTCATTAATGTGTGCTTCTCTTGATTTCCTTCTAACAAGGCTGGACTTTTTGTTGTAATCACTCATTCTCACCTAATGATGTTGAAAATGGCTTGTCTACATACAATAAGCACTCTATTCATCTTAACAAGCACATCAACACCTCCTTGGAACTAGGAAACCATTGAATTTCATTAAACAACGAGTATCTAATGATCATTAGCATTTCTTACAAGTATTTTCAGCTTAATCACTCATTAATGTGTGCTTCTCTTGATTTCCTTCTAACAAGGCTGGACTTTTTGTTGTAATCACTCATTCTCACCTAATGATGTTGAAAATGGCTTGTCTACATACAATAAGCACTCTATTCATCTTACAAGCACATCAACACCTCCTTGGAACTAGGAAACCATTGAATTTCATTAAACAACGAGTATCTAATGATCATTAGCATTTCTTACAAGTATTTTCAGCTTAATCACTCATTAATGTGTGCTTCTCTTGATTTCCTTCTAACAAGGCTGGACTTTTTGTTGTAATCACTCATTCTCACCTAATGATGTTGAAAATGGCTTGTCTACATACAATAAGCACTCTATTCATCTTAACAAGCACATCAACACCTCCTTGGAACTAGGAAACCATTGAATTTCATTAAACAACGAGTATCTAATGATCATTAGCATTTCTTACAAGTATTTTCAGCTTAATCACTCATTAATGTGTGCTTCTCTTGATTTCCTTCTAACAAGGCTGGACTTTTTGTTGTAATCACTCATTCTCACCTAATGATGTTGAAAATGGCTTGTCTACATACAATAAGCACTCTATTCATCTTAACAAGCACATCAACACCTCCTTGGAACTAGGAAACCATTGAATTTCATTAAACAACGAGTATCTAATGATCATTAGCATTTCTTACAAGTATTTTCAGCTTAATCACTCATTAATGTGTGCTTCTCTTGATTTCCTTCTAACAAGGCTGGACTTTTTGTTGTAATCACTCATTCTCACCTAATGATGTTGAAAATGGCTTGTCTACATACAATAAGCACTCTATTCATCTTAACAAGCACATCAACACCTCCTTGGAACTAGGAAACCATTGAATTTCATTAAACAACGAGTATCTAATGATCATTAGCATTTCTTACAAGTATTTTCAGCTTAATCACTCATTAATGTGTGCTTCTCTTGATTTCCTTCTAACAAGGCTGGACTTTTTGTTGTAATCACTCATTCTCACCTAATGATGTTGAAAATGGCTTGTCTACATACAATAAGCACTCTATTCATCTTAACAAGCACATCAACACCTCCTTGGAACTAGGAAACCATTGAATTTCATTAAACAACGAGTATCTAATGATCATTAGCATTTCTTACAAGTATTTTCAGCTTAATCACTCATTAATGTGTGCTTCTCTTGATTTCCTTCTAACAAGGCTGGACTTTTTGTTGTAATCACTCATTCTCACCTAATGATGTTGAAAATGGCTTGTCTACATACAATAAGCACTCTATTCATCTTAACAAGCACATCAACACCTCCTTGGAACTAGGAAACCATTGAATTTCATTAAACAACGAGTATCTAATGATCATTAGCATTTCTTACAAGTATTTTCAGCTTAATCACTCATTAATGTGTGCTTCTCTTGATTTCCTTCTAACAAGGCTGGACTTTTTGTTGTAATCACTCATTCTCACCTAATGATGTTGAAAATGGCTTGTCTACATACAATAAGCACTCTATTCATCTTAACAAGCACATCAACACCTCCTTGGAACTAGGAAACCATTGAATTTCATTAAACAACGAGTATCTAATGATCATTAGCATTTCTTACAAGTATTTTCAGCTTAATCACTCATTAATGTGTGCTTCTCTTGATTTCCTTCTAACAAGGCTGGACTTTTTGTTGTAATCACTCATTCTCACCTAATGATGTTGAAAATGGCTTGTCTACATACAATAAGCACTCTATTCATCTTAACAAGCACATCAACACCTCCTTGGAACTAGGAAACCATTGAATTTCATTAAACAACGAGTATCTAATGATCATTAGCATTTCTTACAAGTATTTTCAGCTTAATCACTCATTAATGTGTGCTTCTCTTGATTTCCTTCTAACAAGGCTGGACTTTTTGTTGTAATCACTCATTCTCACCTAATGATGTTGAAAATGGCTTGTCTACATACAATAAGCACTCTATTCATCTTAACAAGCACATCAACACCTCCTTGGAACTAGGAAACCATTGAATTTCATTAAACAACGAGTATCTAATGATCATTAGCATTTCTTACAAGTATTTTCAGCTTAATCACTCATTAATGTGTGCTTCTCTTGATTTCCTTCTAACAAGGCTGGACTTTTTGTTGTAATCACTCATTCTCACCTAATGATGTTGAAAATGGCTTGTCTACATACAATAAGCACTCTATTCATCTTAACAAGCACATCAACACCTCCTTGGAACTAGGAAACCATTGAATTTCATTAAACAACGAGTATCTAATGATCATTAGCATTTCTTACAAGTATTTTCAGCTTAATCACTCATTAATGTGTGCTTCTCTTGATTTCCTTCTAACAAGGCTGGACTTTTTGTTGTAATCACTCATTCTCACCTAATGATGTTGAAAATGGCTTGTCTACATACAATAAGCACTCTATTCATCTTAACAAGCACATCAACACCTCCTTGGAACTAGGAAACCATTGAATTTCATTAAACAACGAGTATCTAATGATCATTAGCATTTCTTACAAGTATTTTCAGCTTAATCACTCATTAATGTGTGCTTCTCTTGATTTCCTTCTAACAAGGCTGGACTTTTTGTTGTAATCACTCATTCTCACCTAATGATGTTGAAAATGGCTTGTGTACATACAATAAGCACTCTATTCATGTTAACAAGCACATCAACACCTCCTTGGAACTAGGAAACCATTGAATTTCATTAAACAACGAGTATCTAATGATCATTAGCATTTCTTACAAGTATTTTCAGCTTAATCACTCATTAATGTGTGCTTCTCTTGATTTCCTTCTAACAAGGCTGGACTTTTTGTTGTAATCACTCATTCTCACCTAATGATGTTGAAAATGGCTTGTCTACATACAATAAGCACTCTATTCATCTTAACAAGCACATCAACACCTCCTTGGAACTAGGAAACCATTGAATTTCATTAAACAACGAGTATCTAATGATCATTAGCATTTCTTACAAGTATTTTCAGCTTAATCACTCATTAATGTGTGCTTCTCTTGATTTCCTTCTAACAAGGCTGGACTTTTTGTTGTAATCACTCATTCTCACCTAATGATGTTGAAAATGGCTTGTCTACATACAATAAGCACTCTATTCATCTTAACAAGCACATCAACACCTCCTTGGAACTAGGAAACCATTGAATTTCATTAAACAACGAGTATCTAATGATCATTAGCATTTCTTACAAGTATTTTCAGCTTAATCACTCATTAATGTGTGCTTCTCTTGATTTCCTTCTAACAAGGCTGGACTTTTTGTTGTAATCACTCATTCTCACCTAATGATGTTGAAAATGGCTTGTCTACATACAATAAGCACTCTATTCATCTTAACAAGCACATCAACACCTCCTTGGAACTAGGAAACCATTGAATTTCATTAAACAACGAGTATCTAATGATCATTAGCATTTCTTACAAGTATTTTCAGCTTAATCACTCATTAATGTGTGCTTCTCTTGATTTCCTTCTAACAAGGCTGGACTTTTTGTTGTAATCACTCATTCTCACCTAATGATGTTGAAAATGGCTTGTGTACAACCAATAAGCACTCTATTCATGTTTACAAGCACATCAACACCTCCTTGGAACTAGGAAACCATTGAATTTCATTAAACAACGAGTATCTAATGATCATTAGCATTTCTTACAAGTATTTTCAGCTTAATCACTCATTAATGTGTGCTTCTCTTGATTTCCTTCTAACAAGGCTGGACTTTTTGTTGTAATCACTCATTCTCACCTAATGATGTTGAAAATGGCTTGTCTACATACAATAAGCACTCTATTCATCTTAACAAGCACATCAACACCTCCTTGGAACTAGGAAACCATTGAATTTCATTAAACAACGAGTATCTAATGATCATTAGCATTTCTTACAAGTATTTTCAGCTTAATCACTCATTAATGTGTGCTTCTCTTGATTTCCTTCTAACAAGGCTGGACTTTTTGTTGTAATCACTCATTCTCACCTAATGATGTTGAAAATGGCTTGTGTACAAACAATAAGCACTCTATTCATGTTAACAAGCACATCAACACCTCCTTGGAACTAGGAAACCATTGAATTTCATTAAACAACGAGTATCTAATGATCATTAGCATTTCTTACAAGTATTTTCAGCTTAATCACTCATTAATGTGTGCTTCTCTTGATTTCCTTCTAACAAGGCTGGACTTTTTGTTGTAATCACTCATTCTCACCTAATGATGTTGAAAATGGCTTGTCTACATACAATAAGCACTCTATTCATCTTAACAAGCACATCAACACCTCCTTGGAACTAGGAAACCATTGAATTTCATTAAACAACGAGTATCTAATGATCATTAGCATTTCTTACAAGTATTTTCAGCTTAATCACTCATTAATGTGTGCTTCTCTTGATTTCCTTCTAACAAGGCTGGACTTTTTGTTGTAATCACTCATTCTCACCTAATGATGTTGAAAATGGCTTGTGTACATACAATAAGCACTCTATTCATGTTTAACAAGCACATCAACACCTCCTTGGAACTAGGAAACCATTGAATTTCATTAAACAACGAGTATCTAATGATCATTAGCATTTCTTACAAGTATTTTCAGCTTAATCACTCATTAATGTGTGCTTCTCTTGATTTCCTTCTAACAAGGCTGGCTTTTTGTTGTAATCACTCATTCTCACCTAATGATGTTGAAAATGGCTTGTCTACATACAATAAGCACTCTATTCATCTTAACAAGCACATCAACACCTCCTTGGAACTAGGAAACCATTGAATTTCATTAAACAACGAGTATCTAATGATCATTAGCATTTCTTACAAGTATTTTCAGCTTAATCACTCATTAATGTGTGCTTCTCTTGATTTCCTTCTAACAAGGCTGGACTTTTTGTTGTAATCACTCATTCTCACCTAATGATGTTGAAAATGGCTTGTGTACAACAATAAGCACTCTATTCATGTTTAACAAGCACATCAACACCTCCTTGGAACTAGGAAACCATTGAATTTCATTAAACAACGAGTATCTAATGATCATTAGCATTTCTTACAAGTATTTTCAGCTTAATCACTCATTAATGTGTGCTTCTCTTGATTTCCTTCTAACAAGGCTGGGCTTTTTGTTGTAATCACTCATTCTCACCTAATGATGTTGAAAATGGCTTGTCTACATACAATAAGCACTCTATTCATCTTAACAAGCACATCAACACCTCCTTGGAACTAGGAAACCATTGAATTTCATTAAACAACGAGTATCTAATGATCATTAGCATTTCTTACAAGTATTTTCAGCTTAATCACTCATTAATGTGTGCTTCTCTTGATTTCCTTCTAACAAGGCTGGACTTTTGTTGTAATCACTCATTCTCAGCTAATGATGTTGAAAATGGCTTGTGTACAACAATAAGCACTCTATTCATCTTAACAAGCACATCAACACCTCCTTGGAACTAGGAAACCATTGAATTTCATTAAACAACGAGTATCTAATGATCATTAGCATTTCTTACAAGTATTTTCAGCTTAATCACTCATTAATGTGTGCTTCTCTTGATTTCCTTCTAACAAGGCTGGGCTTTTTGTTGTAATCACCCATTCTCACCTAATGATGTTGAAAATGGCTTGTCTACATACAATAAGCACTCTATTCATCTTAACAAGCACATCAACACCTCCTTGGAACTAGGAAACCATTGAATTTCATTAAACAACGAGTATCTAATGATCATTAGCATTTCTTACAAGTATTTTCAGCTTAATCACTCATTAATGTGTGCTTCTCTTGATTTCCTTCTAACAAGGCTGGCTTTTTGTTGTAATCACTCATTCTCACCTAATGATGTTGAAAATGGCTTGTCTACATACAATAAGCACTCTATTCATCTTAACAAGCACATCAACACCTCCTTGGAACTAGGAAACCATTCAATTTCATTAAACAACGAGTATCTAGATGATCATAGNTTGTGTACAAACAATAAGCACTCTATTCATGTTAACAAGCACATCAACACTTCCTTCGAACTTGGAAACCATTGAATTTCATAAAACAATGAGCATCTAATGATCATTAGCATTTCTTACAAGTATTTTCAGCTTAATCACTCATTAATGTGTGCTTCTCTTGATTTCTTTCTAACAAGGTTGGACTTTTTGTTGTAATTACTCATTCTCACTAAATTATGTTGAAAATAGCTTGTGTACAAACAATAAGCACTCTATTCATTGTAACAAGCACATCAACACCTCGTTGGAACTAGGAAACCATTGAATTTCATTACACAACGAGTATCTAACGATCATTAGCATTTCTTACAAGCATTTCAGCTTAATCACTCATTAATGTGTGCTTCTCTCGATTTCCTTCTAACAAGGCTGGACTTTTTATTGTAATCACTCATTCTAACTTAAGGATGTTGAAAATAGCTTGTGTAGAAACAATAAGCACACTATTCAAGTTAACAAGCACATGAACACCTCCTTGGAACTAGGAAACCATTGAGTTTTGATTAAACAACGAGTATCTAATGATCATTACCATTTCATACAAGTATTTTCAGCTTAATCACTCATTAATGTGTGCTTCTCTTGATTTCCTTCTAACAAGGCTGGACTTTTTGTTGTAATCACTCATTCTCACCTAATGATGTTGAAAATTGCTTGCGTACAAACAATAAGCACTCTATTCATGTAGACAACCACATCAACACTTCCTCAGAATTAAGAAACCATTCAAATTCATTAAACAACGAGTATCTAATGATCATTAGCATTTCTTACAAGCATTTCAGTTTAATCACTCATTAATGTGTGCTTCTCCTGATGTCCTTCTAACAAGGCTGGACTTTTTGTTGTAATCACTCAGTCTAACTTAATGATGTCGAAAATAGCTTGTGTACAAACAATAAGCACACTATTCAAGTTAACAAGCACATCAACACCTCCTTGGAACTAGGACACCATTGAATTTCATTAAACAACGAGTATCTAATGATCATTAGCACTTCTTACAGGTATTTTTAGCTTAATCACTTATTAATATGTGCTTCTCTTCATTTCCTTCTAACAAGGCTGGACTTTTTGTTGTAATCACTCATTCTCACTTCATTATGTTGAAATCACATTGTGTACAAACAATAAGCACTCTATTCATGTTAACAAGCACATCAACACTTCCTTGGGACTAGGAAACCATTGAATTTCATAAAACAATGAGTATCTAATGATCATTAGGATTTCTTACAAGTATTTTTAGCTTAATCACTCATTAATGTGTCCTTCTCTTGATTTCCATCAAACAAGGCTGGACTTTTTGTTGTAATCACTCATTCTCACAAAATTACCTTGAAAATAGCGTGTGTACAAACAATAAGCACTCTATTCATGTTAACGAGAACATCAACACCTCCTTGGAACTAGGAAACCATTGAATTTCATTAAACAACGCATATCTAATGATCATTAGCATTTCATACAAGCATTTTTGCTTAATCACTCGTTAATGTGTGCTTCTCTTGATTTCCTTCTGACAAGGCTGGACTTTTTGTTGTAATCACTCATTCTAACTTAATGATGTTGAGAATAGCTTGTGTACAAACAATAAGCACACTATTCAAGTTAACATGCACATCAACACCTCCTTGGAACTAGGAAACCATTGAATTTCATTAAACAACGAGTATCTAATGATCATAAGCATTTCTTACAAGTATTTTCAACTTAATCACTCATTAATGTGTGCTTCTCGTGATTTCCTTCTAACAAGGCCGCACTTTTTGATGTAATCACTCATTCTCACATCATTATGTTGAAAATACATTGTGTACAAACAATAAGCACTCTATTCATGTTAACAAGCACATCAACACTTCCTTGGAACTAGGAAACCATTGAATTTCAAAAAACAACGAGTATCTAATGATCATTAGCATTTCTTACAACTAGTTTCAGCTTAATCACTCATTAATGTGTGCTTGTCTTGATTTCCTTCTAACAAAGCTGGACTTTTTGTTGTAATCACTCATTCTCACTAAATTATGTTGAAAATAGCTTGTGTACAAACAATAAGCACTCTATTCATGTTAACATGCACATCAACACCTCCTTGGAACTAAGAAGCCATTGAATTTCATTAAACAACGAGTATCTAATGATCGTTAGCATTTCTTACAAGTATTTTCAGCTTAATCACTCATTAATGTGTGCTTCTCTTGATTTCCTTCTAACAAGGCTGGACTTTTTGTTGTAATCACTCATTCTCACTAAATTATGTTGAAAATAGATTGTGTACAAACAATAGGCACTCCATTCAGGTTAACAAGTACATCAACACCTACTTGGGAGTGGGAAATCATTGAATTTCATTAAACAACGAGTATCTAACGATCATTAGCATTTCTTACATGTCTTTTCAGCTTAATCACTCATTAATGTGTGCTTCTCTTGATTTCCTTCTAACAAGGGTGGACTTTTTGTTCTAATCACTCATGCTAACTTAATGATGTTGAAGATAGCTTCTGTACAAACAATAAGTACACTATTCATGTTAACGAGCACATCAACACTTCCTTGGAATTAGGAAACTATTGAATTTCATAAAACAATGAGTATCTAATGATCATTAGCTTTTCTTACAAGTATTTTCAGCTTAATCACTGATTAATGTGTGGTTCTCTTGATTTCGTTCTAACAAGGCAGGACTTTTTGTTGTAATCACTAATTCTCACCTAATGATGTTGAAAATGGCTTGTGTACAAACAATAAGTACACTATTCATGTTAACGAGCAGATCAACACTTCCTTGGAATTGGGAAACCATTGAATTTCATAAAACAATGAGTATCTAATGATCATTAGCTTTTCTTACAAGTATTTTCAGCTTAATCACTCATTAATGTGTGCTTCTCTTGATTTCCTTCTAACAAGGCTGGACTTTTTGTTGTAACCACTGATTCTCACTTCATTATGTTGAAAATAGCTTCTGTACACACAATAAGGACTCTATTCAAGCTAACAAGCACATCAACACCTCCTTGGAGCTAGGAAACTATTGAATTTCATTAAACAATGAGTATCTAATGATCATTAGCATTTCTTACATGTCTTTTCAGCTCAATCACTCATTAATGTGTGCTTCTCTTGATTTCCTTCTAACAAGGGTGGACTTTTTGTTCTAATCACTCATGCTAACTTAATGATGTTGAAGATAGCTTCTGTACAAACAATAAGTACACTATTCATGTTAACGAGCACATCAACACTTCCTTGGAATTAGGAAACCATTGAATTTCATAAAACAATGAGTATCTAATGATCATTAGCTTTTCTTACAAGTATTTTCAGCTTAATCACTGATTAATGTGTGCTTCTCTTGATTTCGTTCTAACAAGGCAGGACTTTTTGTTGTAATCACTAATTCTCACCTAATGATGTTGAAAATGGCTTGTGTACAAACCATAAGCACACTATTCATGTTAACGAGCAGATCAACACTTCCTTGGAATTGGGAAACCATAGAATTTCATAAAACAATGAGTATCTAATGATCATTAGCTTTTCTTACGAGTATTTTCAGCTTAATCACTCATTAATGTGTGCTTCTCTTGATTTCCATCTAACAAGGCTGGACTTTTTGTTGCAATCACTCATTCTCACTTCATTATGTTGAATATACATTGTGTACAAACAATAAGCACTCTATTCATGTTAACAAGCACATCAACACTTCCTTGGGATTAGGAAACCATTGAATTTCATAAAACAATGAGTATCTAATGATCATTAGCATTTCTTACAAATATTTTCAGCATAATCACTCATTAATGTGTGCTTCTCTTGTTTTCCTTCTAAGAAGGCTCGACTTTTTGTTGTAATCACTCATTCTACCTAAATTATGTTGAAAATAGCTTGTGTACAAACAATAAGCATTCTATTCATTTTAACGAGCACATCAACACCTCCTTGGAACTAGCAAACCATTGAATTTCATTAAAGAACGAGTATCTAATGATCATTAGCTTTTCTTACAAGCATTTCAGCTTAATCACTCATTAATGTGTGCGTCTCTTCATTTCCTTCTAACAATGCTGGACATTTTGTTGTAATCACTCATTCTCACTAAATTATGTTCAAAATAGCTTCTGTACAAACAATAAGCACTCTATTCATGTTAACAAGCACCTCAACACCTCCTTGAAAGTAGGAAACAATTGAATTTCATTAAACAACGTGTATCTAATGATCATTAGCATTTCTTACAAGTATTTTCAGCTTAATCACTCATTAATGTGCACTTCTCTTGATTTCCTTCTAACAAGGCTGGAATTTTTGTTGTAATCACGGATTCTCACTTCATTATGTTGAAAATACCTTGTGTACAAAAAATAAGCACTCTATGCAAGTTAACAAGCACATCAACACCTCCTTCGAACTAGGAAACCATTGAATTTAATCAAACAATGAGTATCTAATGACCATAAGTATTTCTTACAAGTATTTTCAGCTTAATCACTCATTAATGTGTGCTTCTCTTGATTTCCTTCTAACAAGGCTGGACATTTTGTTGTAATCACTATTTCTTGCCTAATGATGTTGAAAGTGGCTTGTGTACAAACAATAAGCACTCTATTCATGTTGACAAGCACATCAAAACTTGCTTGGAATTCAGAAACCAGTCAAATTCATTAAACAACGAGTATCTAATGATCATTAGCATTTCTTACAAGTATTTGAGCTTAATCACTCATTAATGTGTGCTTCTCTTGATTTACTTCTAACAAGGCTGGACCTTTTGTTGTAATCACTCATTGTAACTTAATGATGTTGAAAATAACTTGTGTACAAACAATACGCACTCTATTCATGTTAACAAGCACATCAACACCTCCTTGGAAATAGGAAACCATTGAATTTGATTAAACAACGAGTATCAAATGATTGTTAGCATTTCTTACAAGTATTTTCAGCTTAATCACTCATTAATGTGTGCTTCTCTTGATTTCGTTCTAACAAGGCTGGACTTTTTGTTGTAATCACTCATTCTCACTTCATTATGTTGAAAATACCTTGTGTACAAACAATAAGCACTCTATTCATGTTAACAAGCACATCAACACCTCCGTGGAACTAGGAAACCATTGAATTTCATTAAATAACGTCTATCTAATCATCATTAGCATTTCTTACAAGTATTTTCAGCTTAATCACTCGTTAATGTGTGCTTCTATGATTTCCTACTAACAAGGCTGGACTTTTTGTTGTAATGACTCATTCTGATGTTGAAAATGGCTTGTGTAGAAAGAATAAGCACTCTATTCATGTTAATAAGCACATCAACACTTCCTTGGAATTAAGAAACCATTCAAATTCATTAAACAACGAGTATCTAATGATCATTAGCATTTCTTACAAGTATTTCGACCTAATAACTCATTGATGTGTGCTTCACTTGATTTCCTACTAACAAAGCTGAACTTTTTGTTGTAATCCCTCATTCTAACTTAATGATGTTGAAAGTAGCTTGTGTACAAACAATAAACACTCTATTCAAGTTAACAAGCACATCAACACCTCCTTGGAACTACGAAACCATTGAATTTCATTAAACAACGAGTATCTAATGATCATTATCTTTTTTACAAGTATTTTCTGCTTAATCACTCATTAATGTGTGCTTCTGTTGATTTCCTTCTAAGAATTCTAGACTTTTCGTTGTAATCACTCATTCTCACTTCATTATGTTGAAAATACCTTGTGTACAAACAATAAGCACTCTATTCATGTTAACAAGCACATTAGCACCTCCTTGGAACTAGGAAGCCATTGAATTTCATTAAATAACGAGTATCTAATGATCTTTAGCATTTCCTACAAGTTTTTTCAGCTTAATCAGTCATTAATGTGTGCTTCTCTTGATTTCCTTCTAACAAGGCTGGACCTTTTGTTGTAATCACTCATTCTAACTTAATGATGTTGAAAACAGCTTGTGTACAGGCAATAAGCACTCTATTCATGTTAACAAGCACATCAACACCTCCGTGGAACTAGGAAACCTTTGAATTTCATTAAATAACGAGTATCTAATCATCATTAGCATTTCTTACAAGTATTTTCAGCTTAATCACTCGTTAATGTGTGCTTCTCTTGATTTCCTTCTAACAAGGCTGGACTTTTTGTTCTAATCACTCATTCTCACCTAATGATGTTCAAAATACCTTGGGTACAAACAATAAGCACTCTATTCATGTTAACAAGCACATCAACACCCCCTCAGAACTAGGAAAGCATTGAATTTCATTAAACAACGAGTATCTAATGATTGTTAGCATTTCTTACAAGTATTTTCAGCTTAATCAGTCATTAATGTGTGCTTCTCTTGATTTCCTTCTAACAAGGCTCGACTTTTTGTTGTAATCACTCATTCTCACTTCATTATGTTGAAAATAGCTTGTGTACAAACAATAAACACTCTATTCATGTTAACAAGCACATGAACACCTCCTTGGTAGTAGGAAACCATTGAATTTCATTGAACAACAAGTATCTAATGATCATTAGCATTTCTTATAAGTATTTTCAGCTTAATCAGTCATTAATGTGTGCTTCTCTTGATTTCCTTCTAACAAGGCTCAACTTTTTGTTGTAATCACTCATTCTCACTTCATTATGTTGAAAATAGCTTGTGTACAAACAATAAACACTCTATTCATGTTAACACGCACATCAACACCTCCTTGGAAGTAGGAAACCATTGAATTTCATTGAACAACAAGTATCTAATGATCATTAGCATTTCTTACAAGTATTTTCAGCTTAATCACTCATTAATGTGTGCTTCTCTTAATTTTCTTCTAACAAGGCTGGACTTTTTGTTGTAATCACTCATTCTAACTTAATGATGTTGAAACAATAAGCACACTATTTAAGTTAACAAGCACATCAACACCTCCGTGGAACTAGGAAACCATTGAATTTCATTAACCAACAAGTATCTAATGATCATTAGCATTTCTTACAAGTATTTTCAACTTAAGCACTCATTAATGTGTGCTTCTTTTGATTTCCTTCTAACAAGGCTCGACTTTTTGTTGTAATCACTCATTCTAACTTAATGATGTTGAAAAGAGCTTGTGTACTGATGCGGAAAACCCCAAAAAGACGTGGCTTAGGGACCCAACGCACACAATGAATCAAAGAACAACCAGGAAAGCTAAATTAGAGTTTAATAACCCAAACCCTAGACCCAATGTTCGAAGGAACTCGAACCTAGGGTTTTGAAGATCGATATGGACGCCACCCTCCAGAAAAGGAAGGAATTGGGGGTGATAAGTCGATTTGAACGCCACAAGAAGAATTACCTCTTGATAAGTTCTTTAGTTCTTAAAAGAACCGAGGGAGAAAAATCCTTGCTTTTTATTTCACTCCAAGTTGTCTTATTTCCAAAGCTTACAAGGGGTGCCTATTTATAGGCTTAGATAGCAATCCTAAAGAGGCAAAATTCCTATTTAGGCAAAATCCCTGTTTTGGAGGAATTTCGAACTAATTCTAGCACATACAATGAACTCCTATTTAGGAGTGAATGCTATCACTTAGTTTGACCCATTAAGTAGCCCAATTATATTAATTAGGCCTGGGCTCTCTTTAAAACTTGAATTCGCACCATTTGAAGCCTGGTTGGGCTGAATGTCTAGAATCAGCCCATTTAGTGCTTCTTTAATCTTTCTGGCCCTTGCTCATGTTATTGGGTTATCTGGAATGTGCAATGGACCTCTTGCATCCATTGAATCTCTAGCTCATGTTATTCGGTCTTCTGGAATGTGCAATGGACCTCTTGTATCAATTCAAGCTCTAGCTTGTGTTATTGGGCCTTCTTGAATGTGTGATGGACTTTTTGCATCCTTTGAAGCCTTCCACCCATCATCTCCAGGGTTCTCATCATTCCCCCCCTCCTCAAAAAGATTCACCCTCAAATCATCACCTACATCAAAAGGGGAAAGGTTAGAAATGTTAAATGTTGCACTTACATTATACTCACCAGGAAGGTCCAACTTATAAGCATTGTCATTAATTCGAGCTAGAACTTGGAAGGGACCATCTGCTCTAGGTTGTAGCTTTGAATGCCTCTAAGCTGGGAATCGTTCCTTGCGCATATGCGCCCAAACCCAATCACCATAATCAAACACCACCTTCTTTCATCCCTTATTGACATGGGATGCATATTACTCAGTTTGTTTTTCAATATGTTGACGCACCTTCTCATGCGATTTTTTTATCATGTCAACTTTGCGTTCACCATCAACGTTGGCATACTCATTGACAGGTATAGGTACCAAATCTATAGGAGTCAATGGATTAAAACCATATACAATTTCAAATGGAGAGTAGCTAGTAGTAGAATGAACACTCCTATTATATGCAAACTCGACATGTGGTAAACAATCTTCCCATGTTTTCAAATTCGTTGATGGTAGAAAGAGTAGAAAGAGTTCGATTAACCACCTCAGTTTGCCTATCAGTTTGTGGATGACAAGTAGTTGAAAACAATAGCTTAGTACCTAACTTGCCCCACAAGGTCTTCTAGAAGTAGCTTAAGAACTTTGTATCTCGGTCTGAAACAATGCTCCGTGGCATGCCATGCAAAATGCACTACTTCTCTAAAGAACAAGTCAGCCACATTGTTCGCATCATCAGTCTTATGGCATGGGATAAAGTGTGCCACCTTTGAAAATCTATCAACAACAACAAATACAGAATCCCTACCCCATTTTGTTCGTGGCAATCCTAGTACAAAGTCCATGGATAAATCAACCCAGGGATGGCTAGGTATGGGTAAAGGGGTATACAAGCCATGGGGTAAAACTCTAGATTTAGCCTGTTTGCATGTTATGCATCTCACATATTCTCTCAACATCTCATTTCATGTGTGGCCAAAAAAAGTGTTCATGTAGGATGTCTAGGGTTTTCCTAACTCCAAAATGACCCATTAGACCACCCTCATGAGCTTCTCTTACAACCAACTCCCTTAAAGAACTCATAGGCATGCATAAACGATTTTCCCTAAATAAGAAACCCTTATGCCCATAAAACTTCTCAAAGGCTGACTTCTCACATGCTCCATACACGTTAGCAAAGTCCGGATCATTCACATATAAACCTTTAATATGTTCAAATCCTAATAAGTTTGCAGTAAGTGTAGAGACAAGGGCATACCTACGGGATAATGCTTCAGCTACCACATTGTCCTTACCTTGTTTATATTTGATGTTGTAGGGAAAGGTCTTAATGAATTCAATCCACTTGGCATGTCTTTTGTTCAACTTTCCTTGTCCCTTTAAGTGCTTCGACTATTCATGGTCAGTATGGATGACAAACTCCTTGGGCCAAAGGTAATGTTGCCATGTCTCCAAAGCCCGTACCAATGCATACATCTCTTTATCATAAGTAGGATAATTAAGGTTTGCTCCACTTAGCTTTTCACTGAAGTAAGCAATTGGGCGCCTTTCCTGCATCAAAACAGCTCCGATGCCAATACCTGAAGCATCACACTCAATCTTGAAAGCTTTTTCAAAGTTAGGTAAAGCAAGTAGGGGTGCAGAACTTAATTTTTCCTTGATGCAATTAAAAGTCTTGTCTTGGTCACTACCCCACCTAAAACTCGTGTTCTTTTTGATAAGCTCAGTAAGTGGTGCAGCAATGGTGCTAAAGTCCCTAACAAAGCGTCTATGGAAACTAGCTAGACCATGAAAGCTACGCACATCCCTAATTGACTTAGGTGTAGGCCAATCACGAATTGCCTTAACTTTTTCCTAGTCATCCTCAACACCTTTATAACTCACAACATAGCCAAGAAATGTGATCTGATTAGTACCAAAGGAACATTTCTTTAAGTTAGCATACAATTTTTCAGAACGTAAAACACTTACAATAGAACATAAATGATCAAGATGCTCTTCTAGGGTTTTACTATAGACCAAAATATCATCACTCCCTTTTGCATAGAAACTTTCTTTTTTCTTCTCTTTCTCTTGTGTCATCACGTTTTCTCCTCTCTTTTCTCTTTTATCAATCTTTCTTTTTTGTTCACTCTCATTTTTAATCCTTAATTGATCCTCATAAGCTTGTTGAGGCAATAATGGTACGAGACTGATAGGTTTTTCATTCATTACAAAGGAATATTGGTTCTTGAAGCCATCATGCATAACTCGCCTATCAAATTGTCATGGTCTTCCTAATAGAATATGACCCACATGCATAGGTACAACATCACATAAAATTTCATCATGGTACCTTCCGATAGAAAATGATATGAGCACTTGCTTATTTACCTTGACTTCACCACTCTAATTTAACCATTGAAGCTTATATGGCCTAGGATGCTTCATAGTAGGTAAATCCAACTTCTCAACCATAGTTGTGCTAGCAACATTAGTGCAACTCCCACCATCAATAATCATACTACATACCTTATCTTTGATGAGACACCTCGTCTGAAAGATGTTATCTCGTTGCACCTCATTTTCTTCCTTTACTTGCACATTCAATGCTCGCCTTGTAACCAGAGCTACTCCATTAACTGGATACTCCTCTCCATCACTTTCACCCTCTAATGATGGCATAGAATCATCATCTGATTCACTTTCAGTTTCAACTTCACCATTACTTCTCAAGATCACTGCACGCTTATTTGGACATTGAGATGTAATGTGACCCCTGCCCAAACACTTAAAAATTTAACATCTCTATTTCTACTTGGTTGGGGGTCAGAATTACCCGCCTCCTTGCTAGAACCCACATTCTTGTACTTGGATAGCTCGGCTTTGGACTTGTAGTTGGTCATCTCGTCCCTTTTATTCCAATTTGGCTTCCAAGATGAGGTAGATCCTGAGTTCTGCCCAAATCGTGTGGAACCCTTTCGTTTGAGTTGCCTTTCAACTTTCATGGCCATGTGTACCATGTCTTCTAATTCCACATAGTGTTGCAATTCAACCACGTTTGTTGTCCCTATTTAGCCCTTGCAGAAATCGAGCCATGGTTGCTTCTCTATCTTCTTCTACATTCGCCCAAATCATGGTAATCTCCATCTCCTTGTGGTAATCCTCCACACTTTTGGTGTCCTAAGTGAGCCCTTGCAGCCTTTGGTACAGCTCCCTGTAATAGTGATTAGGGACAAACCTCCTCCTTATGATAGCCTTCATCTCCTCCCATGTATCAATAGGCCACTCATGATTCCTTCTCCTAGTCAAAACAAGTTGATCCCACCAAATAATAGCATAATCAGTGAATTCAACTGCAGCAAGCTTTACCTTTTTCTCCTCGGAGTAGTTGTGGCAATCAAAAACCAATTTAACCTTCTTCTCCCATTCTAGGTATGCATCAGGATCATTCTTACCTTGGAATGGAGGAAGTGTCATTTTAATACTGCCCAAATTATGGTCATAGGTGCCTTGCCTCCCAAATTCTCTTTGATCCCTTCTATTATTAGCAGTTCAGACCACAGTAGTTTGATCATCAATTTTATCATTTTCTACATCATCTTCATGGTCATAGGCATGTCTGAACTGCCTTCTTGCTTTAGGAGCCTCATACTCCCCATGCCTCCTTTGCAACTCTGCTATAGTATTAGATTGCTCCTCCATCCTTTCCCTCATATCATCAAATAGGGTATTCTTACGCTCAAATTGTTGTTGCATGCTTTGATCATGAAGGACACATCACCAGCTCCCTCCTGAGCTGCACCTTTGTCTTTGGATGTCATAGTATTACTTCTACACAAAATAATAAGATACCTCACAGAGCACTCCCTCACGTGTTTCACTCAAAAGAAGGTGTCACACTCTCTCGTGTTTACACTCTTTATGGCTTTTTCTTTATATGAACTTTCACTCTTGCCTTTTACCCCTCGGATTTCTCCTTTCAGTTCTATAAAAAACTGAAGAAGGTAAATCAAGAGTATTGATTTTGAACAGAATAAGATAAATGGTGTAGAATTGAACAAATTGGAGAACAAGGAATAAAAAAAATGAAAAAGGATATCAAGGCAAACGATTTTAATGAGCTAAACTCACAAAAAGAATCAAGATAATGGAAGTTAAATGTAGAGGACAAACTTGGATAACAAGATAGGAAAATGGATGGCAGAATTGGAGTTGAGCAAGAAAACTTTGTTATTATTGTGGCCAATATGACCAAACTATTAACTTTATCATTAACTTGAATTTGATGTTTCCTTTCTTTTCTTCTTTTTCTTGTTCTTTTTCTTTTTTTTTTTCATTGATCCTTCTTTTTTTTTTCTTTTTCTTTTGCTCAACACAAAACAACAGTAGAACACTTAGATACAACAATTGGAATTGAAATTAGCACGTTGAGAAGGATTGAAAGCAAACAAATTTGTGCATTTGAATTGTAATGCACATAATAGAAAAATTGAATCGAAATAAATAAATCACAAGGTAAAAAATTGAAGAGTGAGTGGATTTAACCTGATTTAGAGCCAGACTCTGATACCAACTGATGCGAAAAACCCCAAAAAGATGTGGCTTAGGGACCCAACGCACACAATGAATCAAAGAACAACTAGGAAAGCTAAATCAGAGTTTAATAACACAAACCCTAGACCCAATGTTCGAAGGAACACAAACCTAGGGTATTCAAGATCGATATGGATGCCACACACCAGAAAAGGAAGGAATTGGGAGTGATAAGTCAATTTGAACGCCACAAGAAGAATTACCTCTTGATAAGTTCTTTAATTCTTAAAAGAACCGAGGGAGAAAAACCCTTGCTTTTTATTTCACTCCAGGTTGTCTAATTTCCAAAGCTTACAAGGGGTCCTTATTTATAGGCTTAGATAGCAATCCTAAAGAGGCAAAATTCCTATTTAGGAGAAATCCCTATTTTGGAGGAATTTCGGACTAATTCCAACACATACAATGAACTCCTATTTAGGAGTGAATGCCATCACTTAGTTTGACCTATTAAGTAGTCCAATTATATTAATTAGGCCTAGGCTCTCTTTAAAATTTCAATTCGCACCATTTGAAGTCTGGTTGGCCCGAATGTCCAGAAGCAACCAATTTAGTGCTTTTTTAATCTTTCTGGCCCTAGCTCATGTTATTGGGCCTTCTGGAATGAGCAATGGACCTCTTGCATCCATTGAATCTCTTGCTCGTGTTATTGGGCCTTCTGGAAAGTGTGATGGACCTATTGTATTAATTGAAGCTCTAGCTTGTGTTACTGGACTGCTTGAATGTGTGATGGACCTTTTACATTCTTTCAAGCCTTCCACCCATCATCTCCATGGTACTCATCAAGCTCTCTATTCATGTTAACAAGCACATCAACACTTCCTTGGAACTAGGAGACCATTGAATTTCACAAAACAATGAGTATCTAATGATCATTAGCATTTCTTACAAGTATTTTGAGCTTAATCACTCATTAATGTGTGCTTCTCTTGATTTCCTTCTAACCAGGCTGGACTTTTTGTTGTAATCACTCATTCTCACTCAATTATGTTGAAAATAGCTTGTGTACAAACAATAAGCACTCTATTCATGTTAACAAGCACATCAACACCTCCTTGGAACTGGGAAACCATTGAATTTCATTAAACACAAGTATCTTATGATCATTAGCATTTCTTACAAGTATTTCAGCCTAATCACTCATTAAGGTGTGCTTCACTTGATTTCCTACTAACAAGGCTGGACTTTTTGTTGTAATCCCTCATTCTAACTTAATGATGTTGAAAATAGCTTGTGTACAAACAATAAGCACTCTATTCAAGTTAACAAGCACATCAACACCTCCTTGGAACTAGGAAACCGTTGAATTGCATAAAACAATGAGTATCTAATGATCATTAGCATTTCTTACAAGTATTTTCAGCTTAATCACTCATTAATGTGTACTTCTCTTGATTTCCATCTAACAAGGCTAGACTTTTTGTTGTAATCACTCATTCTCCCTAAATTTTGTTCAAAATAGCTTGTGTACAAACAATAAGCACTCTATTCATGTCAATAAGCACATCAACACTTCCTTAGAACTAGGAACCCATTGAATTTGAGAAAAGAATGAGTATCTAATAATCATTAGCATTTCTTACAAGTATTTTCAGTGTAATCTGTTATTAATGTGTGTTTCTCTTGATTTCCTTCTAACAAGGCTGGAATTTTTGTTGTAATCCCTCATTCTAACTTAATGATGTTGAAAATAGCTTGTGTACAAACAATAAGCACTCTATTCAAATTAACAAGCACATCAACACCTCCTTGGAACTAGGAAACCGTTGAATTTCAGAAAACAATTAGTATCTAATGATCATTAGCATTTCTTAGAAGTATTTTCAGCTTAATCACTCATTAATGTGTGCTTCTCTTGATTTCCTTCTCACAAGGCTGAACTTTTTGTTGTAATCCCTCATTCTAACTTAATGATGTTGAAAATAGCTTGTCTACAAACAATAAGCACTCTATTCATGTTAACAAGCACATCAACACCTCCTTGGAACTAGGAAACCATTGAATTTCCGAAAACAACGAGTATCTAATGATCAGAAGCCTTTCTTACAAGTATTTTCAGCTTAATCACTCATTAATGTGTGCTTCTGTTGATTTCCTTCTAACAAGGCTGCACTTTTTGTTGTAATCACTCATTCTAACTTAATGATGTTGAAAATAGCTTGTGTACAAACAATCAGCACTCTATTCATGTTAACAAGCACATCAACACCTCCTTGGAGCTAGGAAACGATTGAATTTCATTAAACAACTAGTATCTAATGATCATTAACATTTCTTACAAGTATTTTCAGCTTAATCACTCATTAATGTGTGCTTCTCTTGATTTCGATCAAACAATGGTGGACTTTCTGTTGTAATCACTCCTTCTCACTAAATTATGTTGAAAATAGCTTGTGTACAAACAACAAGCACTCTATTCTTGTTAGCAAGCACATCAACACCTCCTTGGAAATAGGAAACCATTGAATTTCAGTGAACAACGAGTATCTAATGATCATTAGCATTTCTTACAAGTATTTCAGCTTAATCACTCGTTAAAGCATGCTTCTCTTGATTTCCTTCTAACCAGGCTGGACTTTTTGTTGTAATCACTCATTCTAACTTAATGATGTTGAAAATAGCTTGTGTACAAACAATAAGCACTCTATTCAAGTTAACAAGCACATCAACACCTCCTTGGAACTGGGAAACCATTGAATTTCATTAAACACAAGTATCTTATGATCATTAGCATTTCTTACAAGTATTTCAGCCTAATCACTCATTAAGGTGTGCTTCACTTGATTTCCTACTAACAAGGCTGGACTTTTTGTTGTAATCCCTCATTCTAACTTAATGATGTTGAAAAAAGCTTGTGTACAAACAATAAGCACTCTATTCAAGTTAACAAGCACATCAACACCTCCTTGGAACTAGGAAACCGTTGAATTGCATAAAACAATGAGTATCTAATGATCATTAGCATTTCTTACAAGTATTTTCAGCTTAATCACTCATTAATGTGTACTTCTCTTGATTTCCATCTAACAAGGCTAGACTTTTTGTTGTAATCACTCATTCTCCCTAAATTCTGTTGAAAATAGCTTGTGTACAAACAATAAGCACTCTATTCATGTCAATAAGCACATCAACACTTCCTTAGAACTAGGAACCCATTGAATTTGAGAAAAGAATGAGTATCTAATAATCATTAGCATTTCTTACAAGTATTTTCAGTGTAATCTGTTATTAATGTGTGTTTCTCTTGATTTCCTTCTAACAAGGCTGGAATTTTTGTTGTAATCCCTCATTCTAACTTAATGATGTTGAAAATAGCTTGTGTACAAACAATAAGCACTCTATTCAAATTAACAAGCACATCAACACCTCCTTGGAACTAGGAAACCGTTGAATTTCAGAAAACAATGAGTATCTAATGATCATTAGCATTTCTTAGAAGTATTTTCAGCTTAATCACTCATTAATGTGTGCTTCTCTTGATTTCCTTCTCACAAGGCTGAACTTTTTGTTGTAATCCCTCATTCTAACTTAATGATGTTGAAAATAGCTTGTGTACAAACAATAAGCACTCTATTCATGTTAACAAGCACATCAACACCTCCTTGGAACTAGGAAACCATTGAATTTCCGAAAACAACGAGTATCTAATGATCAGAAGCCTTTCTTACAAGTATTTTCAGCTTAATCACTCATTAATGTGTGCTTCTGTTGATTTCCTTCTAACAAGGCTGCACTTTTTGTTGTAATCACTCATTCTAACTTAATGATGTTGAAAATAGCTTGTGTACAAACAATCAGCACTCTATTCATGTTAACAAGCACATCAACACCTCCTTGGAGCTAGGAAACGATTGAATTTCATTAAACAACTAGTATCTAATGATCATTAACATTTCTTACAAGTATTTTCAGCTTAATCACTCATTAATGTGTGCTTCTCTTGATTTTGATCAAACAATGGTGGACTTTCTGTTGTAATCACTCCTTCTCACTAAATTATGTTGAAAATAGCTTGTGTACAAACAACAAGCACTCTATTCTTGTTAGCAAGCACATCAACACCTCCTTGGAAATAGGAAACCATTGAATTTCAGTGAACAACGAGTATCTAATGATCATTAGCATTTCTTACAAGTATTTCAGCTTAATCACTCGTTAAAGCATGCTTCTCTTGATTTCCTTCTAACCAGGCTGGACTTTTTGTTGTAATCACTCATTCTAACTTAATGATGTTGAAAATAGCTTGTGTACAAACAATAAGCACTCTATTCAAGTTAACAAGCACATCAACACCTCCTTGGAACTAGGAAACCATCCAATTTCATTAAACAACGAGTATCTAATGATCATTAGCATTTCTTACAATTATTTTCAGCCAAATCACTCATTAATGTGTGCTTCTCGTGATTTCCTTCTAACAAGGTGGACTTTTTGTTGTAATCACTCATTCTAACTTAATGATGTTGAAAATAGCTTGTGTACAAACAATAAGCACTCTATTCTAATTAACAAGCACATCAACACCTCCTTGGAACTAGGAAACCATTGAATTTTAGAAAACAACGAGTATCTAATGATCATTAGCATTTCCTAGAAGTATTTTCAGCTTAATCACTCATTAATGTGTGCTTCTCTTGATTTCCTTCTAACAAGGCTGAACTTTTTGTTGTAATCCCTCATTCTAACTTAATGATGTTGAAAATAGCTTGTGTACAAACAATAAGCACTCTATTCATGTTAACAAGCACATCAACACCTCCTTGGAACTAGGAAACCATTGAATGTCCGAAAACAATGAGTATCTAATGATCATAAGCCTTTCTTACAAGTATTTTCAGCTTAATCACTCATTAATGTGTGCTTCTGTTGATTTCCTTCTAACAAGGCTGCACTCTTTGTTGTAATCACTCATTCTAACTTAATCATGTTGAAAGTAGCTTGTGTACAAACAATAAGCACTCTATTCATGTTAACACGCACATCAACATCTCCTTGGAGCTAGGAAACCATTGAATTTCATTAAACAACTAGTATCTAATGATCATTAACATTTCTTACAAGTATTTTCAGCTTAATCGCTCATTAATGTGTGCTTCTGTTGATTTCCTTCTAACAAGGCAGCATTTTTTGTTGTAATCACTCATTCTAACTTAATGATGTTGAAAATAGCTTGTGTACAAACAATCAGCACTCTATTCATGTTAACAAGCACATCAACACCTCCTTGGAGCTAGGAAACCATTGAATTTCATTAAACAACTAGTATCTAATGATCATTAACATTTCCTACAAGTATTTTCAGCTTAATCACTCATTAATGTGTGCTTCTCTTGATTTCGATGAAACAATGGTGGACTTTCTGTTGTAATCACTCCTTCTCACTAAATTATGTTGAAAATGGCTTGTGTACAAACAACAAGCACTCTATTCTTGTTAGCAAGCACATCAACACCTCCTTGGAACTAGGAAACCATTGAATTTCATTGAACAACGAGTATCTAATGATCATTAGCATTTCTTACAAGTATTTCAGCTTAATCACTCGTTAAAGCATGCTTCTCTTGATTTCCTTCTAACCAGGCTGGACTTTTTGTTGCAATCACTCATTCTAACTTAATGATGTTGAAAATAGCTTGTGTACAAACAATAAGCACTCTATTCAAGTTAACAAGCACATCAACACCTCCTTGGAACTAGGAAACCATCCAATTTCATTAAACAACGAGTATCTAATGATCATTAGCATTTCTTACAATTATTTTCAGCCAAATCACTCATTAATGTGTGCTTCTCTTGATTTCCTTCTAACAAGGCTGAACTTTTTGTTGTAATCCCTCATTCTAACTTAATGATGTTGAAAATCGCTTGTGTACAAACAATAAGCACTCTATTCTAATTAACAAGCACATCAACACCTCCTTGGAACTAGGAAACCTTTGAATTTTAGAAAACAAGGAGTATCTAATGATCATTAGCATTTCTTAGAAGTATTTTCGGCTTAATCACTCATTAATGTGTGCTTCTCTTGATTTCCTTCTAACAAGGCTGGACTTCTTGTTGTAATCAGTCATTCTCCCTTCATTATGTTGAAAATACCTTGTGTACAAACAATAAGCACTCTATTCATGTTAACAGGCACATCAACACTTCCTTGGAACTAGGAAACCATTGAATTCATTAAACAACGAGTATCTAATGATCATTAGCATTTCATACAAGTATTTTCAACTTAATCACTCATTAATGTGTGCTTCTCCTGATTTGCTTCTAACAACGCTGGACTTCTTGTTGTAATCACTCATTCTCACAAAATTATGTTGAAAATAGCTTGTGTACAAACAATAGGCACTCTATTCATGTTAACAAGCACATCAACACCTCCTTGGAACTAGGAAACCATTGAATATCGTGACTCAATGAGTATCTAATGATCCTTAGCATTTCTTACAAGTATTTTCAGCTTAATGACTCATTAATGTGTACTTCTCTTGATTTCCTACTAACAAGGCTGGACTTTTTGTTGTAATCACTCATTCTCACTTAATGATGTTGAAAATAGCTTGTGTACAAACAATAAGCACTCTATTCATGTTAACAAGCACATCAACACCTCCTTGGAACTAGGAAACCATTGAATTTCATTAAACAACGAGTATCTAATGATCATTAGCATTTCTTACAAGTATTTTCAGCTTAATCACTCATTAATGTGTGCTTCTCTTGATTTCGATGAAACAATGGTGGACTTTCTGTTGTAATCACTCCTTCTCACTAAATTATGTTGAAAATGGCTTGTGTACAAACAACAAGCACTCTATTCTTGTTAGCAAGCACATCAACACCTCCTTGGAACTAGGAAACCATTGAATTTCATTGAACAACGAGTATCTAATGATCATTAGCATTTCTTACAAGTATTCAGCTTAATCACTCGTTAAGCATGCTTCTCTTGATTTCCTTCTAACCAGGCTGGACTTTTTGTTGCAATCACTCATTCTAACTTAATGATGTTGAAAATAGCTTGTGTACAAACAATAAGCACTCTATTCAAGTTAACAAGCACATCAACACCTCCTTGGAACTAGGAAACCATCCAATTTCATTAAACAACGAGTATCTAATGATCATTAGCATTTCTTACAATTATTTTCAGCCAAATCACTCATTAATGTGTGCTTCTCTTGATTTCCTTCTAACAAGGCTGAACTTTTTGTTGTAATCCCTCATTCTAACTTAATGATGTTGAAAATCGCTTGTGTACAAACAATAAGCACTCTATTCTAATTAACAAGCACATCAACACCTCCTTGGAACTAGGAAACCTTTGAATTTTAGAAAACAAGGAGTATCTAATGATCATTAGCATTTCTTAGAAGTATTTTCGGCTTAATCACTCATTAATGTGTGCTTCTCTTGATTTCCTTCTAACAAGGCTGGACTTCTTGTTGTAATCAGTCATTCTCCCTTCATTATGTTGAAAATACCTTGTGTACAAACAATAAGCACTCTATTCATGTTAACAGGCACATCAACACTTCCTTGGAACTAGGAAACCATTGAATTTCATTAAACAACGAGTATCTAATGATCATTAGCATTTCATACAAGTATTTTCAACTTAATCACTCATTAATGTGTGCTTCTCCTGATTTGCTTCTAACAACGCTGGACTTCTTGTTGTAATCACTCATTCTCACAAAATTATGTTGAAAATAGCTTGTGTACAAACAATAGGCACTCTATTCATGTTAACAAGCACATCAACACCTCCTTGGAACTAGGAAACCATTGAATATCGTGACTCAATGAGTATCTAATGATCCTTAGCATTTCTTACAAGTATTTTCAGCTTAATGACTCATTAATGTGTACTTCTCTTGATTTCCTACTAACAAGGCTGGACTTTTTGTTGTAATCACTCATTCGAACTTAATGATGTTGAAAATAGCTTGTGTACGAAGAATAAGCACACTATTCATGTTAACAAGCACATCAACACCTCCTTGGAACTAGGAAACCATTGAATTTCTTTAAACAACAAGTATGTAATGATCATTAGCATTTCTTACATGTATTTCAGCTTAATCACTCATTCATGTGTGGTTCTCTTGATTTCCTACTAACAAGGCTGGACTTTTTGTTGTAATCCCTCATTGTAACTTAATGATGTCGAAAATAGCTTGTGTACAAAGAATAAGCACTTTATTCAAGTTAACAAGCACGTTAGTGCCTCCTTGGAACTAGGAAACCATTGAATTTCTTTCAACAACGAATATCTAATGATCATTAGCATTTCTTACAAGTATTTTCATCTTAATCACTCATTAAAGTGTGCTTTTCTTCATTTCCTTCCAACAAAGCTGGTGTTTTTGTTGTAATCACTCATTCTAACTTAATGATGTTGAAAATAGCTTGTGTACAAACAGTAAGCAGTCTATTCATGTTAACAAGCACATCAACACCTGCTTGGAACTAGGAAACCATTGAATTTCATTAAACAACGAGTATCTAATGATCATTAGCATTTCTTACAAGTATTTCAGCTTAATCACTCAATAATGTGTGCTTCTTTGGATTTCCTGCTAACAAGGCTGGACTTTTTGTTGTAATCAATCATTCTAACTTAATGATGTTGAAAATAGCTTGCATACAAACAATAAGCACACTATTCATGTTAACAAGCACATCAACACCTCCTTGGAACTAGGAAACCATTGCATTTTGTTAAACAACGAGTATCTAATGATCATTAGCATTTCTTACAAGTATTTCAGCTTAATCACTGATTAATCTGTGCTTCTCTCGATTTCCTACTAACAAGACTGGACTTTTTGTTGCAATCCCTCATTCTAACTTAATGATGTTGAAAATAGCTTGTGTACGAACAATAAGCACTCTATTCAAGTTAACAAGCACATCAACACCTCCTTGGAACCAAGAAACCATTGAATTTCACTAAACAATGAGTATCTAATGATCATTAGCATTTCTTACATGTATTTCAGCTTAATCACTGATTAATGTGTGCTTCTCTTGAGTTGCTACTAACAAGGCTGGGCTTTTTGTTGTAATCCCTCATTGTAACTTAATGATGTCGAAAATAGCTTGTGTACAAAGAATAAGCACTCTATTCAAGTTAACAACCACATCAATGCCTCCTTGCAACTAGGAAACCATTGAATTTCTCTGCACAACGAGTATCTAATGGCTAGACTTTTTGTTGTAATCACTCATTCTCCCTAAATTATGTTGAAAAGAGCTTGTGTACAAACAATAAGCACTCTATTCATGTCAATAAGCACATCAACAGTTCCTTAGAACTAGGAAACCATTGAATTTGAGAAAACAATGAGTATCTAATGATCATTAGCATTTCTTACAAGTATTTTCAGTGTAATCAGTTATTAATGTGTGCTTCTCTTGATTTCCTTCTAACAAAGCTTGTGTTTTTGTTGTAATCACTCATTCTAACTTAATGATGTTGAAAATAGCTTGTGTACAAACAATAAGCAGTCTATTAATGTTAACAAGCACATCAACACCTCCTTGGAACTAGGAAACCATTGAATTTCATTAAACAACGAGTATCTAATGATCATTAGCATTTCTTACAAGTATTTCAGCTTAATCACTCAATAATGTGTGCTTCTTTGGATTTCCTGCTAACAAGGCTGGACTTTTTGTTGTAATCAATCATTCTAACTTAATGATGTTGAAAATAGCTTGCATACAAACAATAAGCACACTATTCATGTTAACAAGCACATCAACACCTCCTTGCAACTAGGAAACCATTGCATTTCATTAAACAACGAGTATCTAATGATCATTAGCATTTCGTACAAGTATTTCAGCTTAATCACTGATTAATCTGTGCTTCTCTCGATTTCCTACTAACAAGCCTGGACTTTTTGTTGCAATCCCTCATTCTAACTTAATGATGTTGAAAATAGCTTGTGTACGAACAATAAGCACTCTATTCAAGTTAACAAGCACATCAACACCTCCTTGGAACCAAGAAACCATTGAATTTCACTAAACAACGAGTATCTAATGATCATTAGCATTTCTTACATGTATTTCAGCTTAATCACTGATTAATGTGTGCTTCTCTTGAGTTCCTACTAACAAGGCTGGACTTTTTGTTGTAATCCCTCATTGTAACTTAATGATGTTGAAAATAGCTTGTGTACAAACAATAAGCACTCTATTCAAGTTAACAAGCACATCAACACCTCCTTGGAACTAGGAAACCATCCAATTTCATTAAACAAGGAGTATCTAACGATCATTAGCATTTCATACAAGTATTTTCAGCTGAATCACTCATAAATGTGTGCTTCTCTTGATTTCCTTCTAACAAGGCTGGACTTTTTGTTGTAATCACTCATTCTAACTTAATGATGTTGAAAATAGCTTGTGTAAAAGCAATAAGCACTCTATTCATGTTAACAAGCACATCAACCCCTCCTTGGAACAAGGAAACCATTGAATATCATTAAACAAGGAGTATCTAATGATCATTAGCATTTCTTACAATTATTTTCAGCTTAATCACTCATTAATGTGTGCTTGTCTTGATTTCCTTCTAACAAGGCTGGACTTTTTGTTGTAATCACTCATTCTAACTTAATGATGTTGAAAATACCTTGTGTGCAAACAATAAGCACTCTGTTGACGTTAACAAGCACATCAACACTTCCTTGGAATTAAGAAACCATTCAAATTCAATAAACAACGAGTATCTAATGATCATTAGCATTTCTTACAAGTATTTTCAGCCTAATCACTCGTTAATGTGTGCTTCTCTTGATTTCCTTCAAACCAGGCTGGACTTTTTGTTGTAATCACTCATTCTAACTTAATGATGTTGAAAATAGCTTGCGTACAACCAATAGGCACTCCATTCATGTTAACAAGCACATCAACACCTCCTTGGAACTAGGAAACCATTGAATTTCATTAAACAACGCGTATCTAATGATCATTAGCATTTCTTAGAAGTATTTTCAGCTTAATCACTCATTAATGTGTGCCTCTCTTGATTTCCTTCTAACAAGGCTGGACTTTTTGTTGTAATACCTCATTCTAACTTAATGATGTTGAAAATAGCTTGTGTACAAACAATAAGCACTCTATTCATGTTAACAAGCGCATCAACACCTCCTTGGAACAAGGAAACCTTTGAATTTCAGAAAACAATGAGTATCTAATGATCATTAGCATTTCCTACAAGTATTTTCAGCTTAATCACTCATTAATGTGTGGTTCTCTTGATTTCCTTCGAACAAGGCTGGACTTTTTGTCGTAATCACTCCTTCTAACTTAATGATGTTGAAAATAGCTTGTGTACAAAGAGCAAGCACTCTATTCCAGTTAACAAGCACATCAACACCTCCTTGGAACTAGGAAACCATTCAATTTCATTAAACAACGAGTATCTAATGATCATTAGCATTTCTTACAAGTATTTTCAGCTTAATTGCTCATTAATGTGCGCTTCTCTTGATTTCCTTCTAGCAAGGCTGGACTTTTTCTTGTAATCACTCATTCTCACTTCATTATGTTGAAAATACAGTGTGTACGAGCAATAAGCACTCTATTCTTGTTAACAAGCACGTCAATACTTCCTTGGAATTAGGAAACCATTCAATTTCATTAAACAACATGTATCTAATGATTATTAGCACTTCTTACAAGTATTTTCAGCTGAATCACTCATTAATGTGTGCTTCTCTTGATTTCCTACTAACAAGGCCGGACTTTTTGTTGTAATCACTCATTCTCACTTGATTATGTTGAAAATACCTTGTGTACAAACAATAAGCACTATATTCATCTTAACAAGCACATCAACACTTCCTTGGAATTAGGAAGCCATTCAATTTCATTAAACGAGTATCTAACGATCATTAGCATTTCTTACAAGTATTTTCAGCTTAATCACTCATTAATGTGTGCTTCTCTTGATTTCATTCTAACAAGGCTGGACTTTTTCTTGTAATCACTCATTCTCACTTGATGATGTTGAAAATACCTTGTGTACAAACAATAAGCAATATATTAATCTTAACAAGCACATCGACACTTCCTTGGAATTAAGAAACCATTCAATTTCATTAAACAATGAGTATCTAAAGATCATTAGCATTTCTTACAAGTATTTGCAGCTTAATCACACATTAATGTGTGCTTCTCTTGATTTCCTTCTAACAACGCTGGACTTTTAGATGTAATCACTCATTCTCACTTGATTATGTTGAAAATACCTTGTGTTCAAACAATAAGCACTCTAGTCATGTTAACAAGCACATCTACACTTCCTTGGAACAAGGAAGCCATTGAATTTCATTAAACAACAGGTATCTAGTGATGAGTAGCATTTCCTTAAACTATTTTCATCTTAGTCACTCAATAATGTGTGCTTCTCTTGATTTCCTTGTCACAATGGTGGACTTTTTGTTGTAATCACTCATTCTCACTAAATTATGTTGAAAATAGCTTGTGTACAAACAATAAGCACTCTATTGACGTTAACAAGCACATCAACACTTCCTTGGAATTAAGAAACCACTCAAATTCAATAAACAACGAGTATCTAATGATCATTAGCATTTCTTACAAGTATTTTCAGCCTAATCACTCGTTAATGTGTGCTTCTCTTGATTTCCTTCAAACCAGGCTGGACTTTTTGTTGTAATCACTCATTCTAACTTAATGATGTTGAAAATAGCTTGCGTACAAACAATAGGCACTCTATTCATGTTAACAAGCACATCAACACGTCCTTGGAACTAGGAAACTATTGAATTTCATTAAACAATGTGTATCTAATGATCGTTAGCATTTCTTACAAGTATTTTCAGCTTAATCATTCATTAATGTGTGCTTCTCTTGATTTCCTTCTAACAAGGCCCGACTTTTTGTTGTAATCCCTCATTCTAACTTAATGGTGTTGAAAATAGCTTGTGTACAAACAATAAGCACTCTATTCAAATTAACAAGCACATCTACGCTTCATTGAAATTGGGAAACCATTGAATTTCATTAAACAAAGAGTATCTAACGATCATTAGCATTTCTTACAAGTGTTTTCAGCTTAATCACTCATTAATGTGTGCTCCTCTCGATTTCCTTCTGACAAGGTTGGACATTTTGTTGTAATCACCCATTCTCACTTAATGATTTTAAAAATTGTTTGTGTACAAACAATAAGCACTCAATTCGAGTTAAGAAGCACATCAACACTTCCTTGGAACTAGGAAACCATTGAATTTCATTAAACAACAAGTATCTAATGATGAGTAGCATTTCCTTCAACTATTTTCATCTTAATCACTCATTAAAGTGTACTTCTCTTGATTTCCTTCTAACAAGGCTGGACTTTTTGTTGTAGTCACTCTTTCTCGCTAAATTATGTTGGAAATACCTTGTGTACAAACAATAAGCACTCTATTCATGTTAATAACCACATCTACACTTCCTTGGAATTAAAAAACCATTCAATTTAATTAAAGAATGAGTATCTAATGATCATTAGCATTTCTTACAAGTATTTTAAGGTTAATCACTCATTAATGTGTGCTTCTCTTGATTTCCTTCTAACAAGGCTGCACTTTTTCTTGTAATCACTCATTCTCACTTGATTATGTTGAAAATACCTAGTGTACAAACAATAGGCACTCTATTCATGTTAAGAAGCACATCTACACTTCCTTGGAATTAGGAAACCATTGAATTTCATTAAACAAGGAGTATCTAATGATCATTAGCATTTCTTACAAGTATTTTTAGCTTAATCACTCATTAATGTGTCCTTCTCTTGATTTTCTTCTAACAACGCTGGACTTTTAGATGTAATCACTCATTCTCACAAAATTCTGTTGACAATAACTTGTGTACAAACAATAAGCACCCAATTCATGACAACAAGCACATTAACACCTCCTTGGAACTTGGAAACCTTTGAATATCATTAAACAACGAGTATCTAATGATCATTAGCATTTCCTACAAGTATGTCAGCTTAATCACTCATTAATGTGTGCTTCTCTTGATTTCCTTCCAACAAGGCTGGACTTCTTGTTGTAATCACTCATTCTCACTTCATTATGTTGAAAATACCTTGTGTACAAACAATAAGCACTCTATTCAAGTTAACAAGCAGATCTACAATTCCTTGGACTTAGGAAACCATTGAATTTCCTTAAACAAGGAGTATCTAACGATCATTAGCATTTCATACAAGTATTTTCAGCTTAATCACTCATAAATGTGTGCTTCTCTTGATTTCCTTCTAACACGGCGGGGCTTTTTGTTGTAATCACTCATTTTAACTTAATGATGTTGAAAAGACCCTGTGTACAAACAATAAGCACTCTATTCATGTTAGCAAGCACATCAACTCCTCCTTGGAACTAGGAAACCATTGAATTTCATTAAACAACGAGTATCTAATGATCAGTAGCTTTTCGTGAAAGTATTTTCTGCTTCATCACTCATTAATGTGTGCTTCTCTTGATTTCCTTCAAACAAGGCTGGACTTTTTGTTGTAATCACTCATTCTAACTTCATGATGTTGAAAATAACTTGTGTACAAGCAATAAGCACTCTATTCATGTTAACAAGCACATCAACACCTTCTTGGAACGAGGAAACCATTGAATATCATTAAACAAGGAGTATCTAATGATCATTAGCATTTCTTACAATTATTTTCAGCTTAATCACTCATTAATGTGTGCTTCTCTTGATTTCCTTCTAACAAGGCTGCAGTTTTTGTTGTAATCACCCATTCCCACCTAATCATGTTGAAAATAGCTTGTGTAGAAACAATAAGCACTCTATTCAAGTTAACAAGCACATCTACACATCCTTGGAATTAGGAAACCATTCAATTTCATTAAGCAATGAGTATCTAACAATCATTAGCATTTGATACAAGTATCTTCAGCTGAATCACTCATTAATGTGTGCTTCTCTTGATTTCCTTCTAACAAGGCTGCACTTTTTCTTGTAATCACTCATTCTCACTTGATTATGTTGAAAATACCTGGTGTACAAGCAATAAGCACTTTATTCATGTTTACAAGCACATCTACACTCCCATGGAATTAGGAAACCATTCAATTTCAATAAGCAACGAGTATCTAATGATCATTAGCATTTCTTACAAGTATTTTCAGCTTAATCAATCATTAATGTGTGCTTCTCTTGATTTCCTTCAAACAAGGCAGGACTTTGTGCTGTAATCACTCTTTCTCACTTGATTATGTTGAAAAGACCTTGTGTACATACAATAAGCACTCTTTTCATGTTAACAAGCACATCTACATTTCCTTGGAATTAGGAAACCATTCAATTTCATTACACAACGAGTATCTAATGATCATTAGCATTTCTTACATGTATTTTCTGCTTAATCACTCATTAATGTGTGCTTCACTTGATTTCCTTCTAACAAGGCAGGACTTTTTGTTGTAATCCCTCATTCTCACTTGATTATGTTGAAAATACCTTGTGTACAAACAATAACCACCCTATCCATGTTAACAACCACATCTACACTTCCTTGGAACTAGGAAAGCATTCAATTTCTTTAAACAACGAGTATCTAACGATCATTGGCATTTCTTACAAGTATTTTCAGCTTAATTGCTCAATAGTGTGTGCTTCTCTTGATTTCCTTCTAACAAGGCTGCACTTTTTGTTGTAATCACTCATTCTCACTTGATTATGTTGAAAATACCTTGGGTAGAAACAATAAGCACTCTATCCATGTTAACAAGCACATCTACACTTCCTTGGAATTAGGAAACCATTCAATTTCATTAAACAACAAGTATCTAATGGTCATTAGCATTTCTTACAAGTAGTTTCAGCTTAATCACTCATTAATGTGTGCTTCTCTTGATTTCCTTCTAACAAGGCTGCAGTTTTTGTTCTAATCACCCATTCCCACCTAATCATGTTGAAAATAGCTTGTGTAGAAACAATAAGCACTCTATTCAAGTTAACAAGCACATCTACACATCCTTGGAATTAGGAAACCATTCAATTTCATTAAGCAATGAGTATCTAACAATCATTAGCATTTGATACAAGTATCTTCAGCTGAATCACTCATTAATGTGTGCTTCTCTTGATTTCCTTCTAACAAGGCTGGACTTTTTGTTGTAATCACTCATTCTCACTTGATTATGTTGAAAATACCTTGTGGACAAACAATAAGCACTCTATTCAAGTTAACAAGCACATCTACACTTCCTTGGAACTAGGAAACCATTGAATTTCATTAAACAGCGAGTATCTAATGATGAGTAGCATTTCCTTAAACTATTTTCATCTTAATCACTCATTAAGGTGTGCTTCTCTTGATTTCCTTCAAGCAAGGCTGGACTTTTTGTTGTAATCCCTCATTGTAGCTTAATGATGTTGAAAATAGCTTGTATAAAAACAATAAGCAATCTATTCAGTTAACAAGCACCTCAACAGCTCCTTGGACGTAGGGAACCATTGAATTTCATTAAACAACGAGTATCTAATGATCATTAGCTTTTCTTACAAGTATTTTCAGCTTAATCACACATTAATGTGTGCTTCTAGTGATTTCCTACTAACAAGGCTGGACTTTTTGTTGTAATCACTCATTCTCACTTAATAATGTTGAAAATAGCTGGTGTACAAACAATAAGCACTCTATTCAAGTTAACAAGCACATCCACACTTCCATGGAATTAGGAAACCATTGAATTTCATTAAACAATGAGTATGTAATGATCATTGGCATTTCGTACAACTATTTTCAGCTTAATCACTCATTAATGTGTGCTTCTCTTGATTTCCTTCTAACAAGGCTAGACATATTGTTGTAATCACTCATTCTCAATTGATTATGTTGAAAATACCTTGTGTACAAACAATAAGCACTCTATTCATGTTAACAAGCACATCTACACTTCCTTGGAATTAGGAAACCATTCAATTTCATTAAACAACGAGTATGGAATGATCATTCGCATTTCTTACAAGTATTTTCAGCTTAATCACTCATTAATGTGTGCTTGTCTTGATTTCCTTCTAACAAGGCTAGACTTTTGGTTGTAATCACTCATTCTCACTTCATTATGTTGAAAATAATTTGTGTACAAACAATAAGCACTCTATTCATGTTAACTAGCACATCTACACTTCCTTGGAACTAGCAAAATATTGAATTTCATTAAACAACGAGTATGTAATAATCATTAGCATTTCTTACTACTATTTTCAGCTTAATCACTCACTAATGTGTGCTTCTCTTGATTTCCTTCTAACAAGGATGGACTTTTTGTTTTAATCACTCATTCTCCCTAAATGATGTTGAAAATACATTGTGTACAAAGAATAAGCACTCTATTCATGTTAAAAAGCACATCAACACTTCCATGGAATTAGGAAACCATTGAATTTCATTAAACAACGAGTATCTAACGATGAGTAGCATTTCCTTAAACTATTTTCATCTTAAGCACAAATTAATGTGTGCTTCTCTTGATTTCCTTCTAACAAAGCTGGACTTTTTGTTGTAATCACTCATTCTCACTTGATTATGTTGAAAATACCTTGTGTACAAACAATAAGCACTCTATTCAAATTAACAAGCACATCTACACTTCCTTGGAATTAGGAAACCATTGAATTTCATTAAAAAATGAGTACCTAATGATCATTAGCATTTGTTACAATTATTTTTAGCTTAATCACTCATTAATGTGTGCTTCTCTTGATTTGCATGTAACAAGGCTGGACTTTTTGTTGTAATCACTCATTCTCTCTAAATGATGTTGAAAATACATTGTGTACAAAGAATAAGCACTCTATTCATGTTAAAAAGCACATCAACACTTCCATGGAATTAGGAAACCATTGAATTTCATTAAACAACGAGTATCTAACGATGAGTAGCATTTCCTTAAACTATTTTCATCTTAAGCACAAATTAATGTGTGCTTCTCTTGATTTCCTTCTAACAAAGCTGGACTTTTTGTTGTAATCACTCATTCTCACTTGATTATGTTGAAAATACCTTGTGTACAAACAATAAGCACTCTATTCAAATTCACAAGCACATCTACACTTCCTTGGAATTAGGAAACCATTGAATTTCATTAAAAAATGAGTACCTAATGATCATTAGCATTTCTTACAAGTATTTTTAGCTTAATCACTCATTAATGTGTGCTTCTCTTGATTTGCATGTAACAAGGCTGGACTTTTTGTTGTAATCACTCATTCTCACTTGATTATGTTGAAAATACCTTGTGTACAAACAATAAGCGCTCTATTCAGGTTTACAAGCACATCTACACTTCCATGGAATTAGGAAACCATTCAATTTCAATAAGCAACGAGTATCTAATGATCATTAGCATTCCTTACAAGTATTTTCAGCTTAAGCACTCATTAATGTGTGCTTCTCTTGATTTCCTTCTAACAAGGCTGAACTTTTTGTTGTAATCACGAATTCTTACTTGATGATGTTGAATATACCTTGTGTACAAACAATAAGCACTTTATTCATGTTAAAAAGCACATCAACACTTCCATGGAATTAGGAAACCATTGAATTTCATTAAACAACGAGTATCTAATGATGAGTAGTATTTCTTACAAGTATTTTCAGTTTAATCACTCATTAATGTTAATGTGTGCTTCCCTTGATTTCCTTCTAACAAGGCTGGAATTTTTGTTGTAATCACTCATTCTAACTTGATTATGTTGAAAATACCTTGTGTACAAACAATAAGCATTCTATTCTTGTTAACAAGCACATCTGCACTTCCTTGGAATTAAGAAACCATTGAATATCATTAAACAATGAGTATCTAATGATCATTAGCATTTCATACAAGTATTTTCAGCTTAATCACTCATTAAAGTGTGTTTCTCGTGATTTCCTTCTAACAAGGCCGGACTTTTTGTTGTAATCACTCATTCACACTTGATTATTTGGAAAATACCTTGTGTACAAACAATAAGCACTCTATTCATGTTGACAAGTACATCTACACTTCCTCGGAATTAGGAAACCATTGAATTTCATAAAACAATGAGTATCTAATGATCATTAGCATTTCTTACAAGTATTTTCAGCTTAATCACTTATTAAGTTGTGCTTCTCTTGATTTCCTTCTAACAAGGCTGGACTTTTTGTTGTAATCACTCATTCTCTCTTAATGATGTTAAAAATATCTTGTGTACAAACAATAAGCACTCTATTCATGTTAACAAGCACATCAACACCTCCTTGGAACTAGGAAACCATTGAATTTCATTAAACAACAAGTATCTAATGATGAGTAGCATTTCCTTAAACTATTTTCATATTAATCACACATTAATGTGTGCTTCTCTTGATTTACTTCTAACAAGGCCAGACTTTTTTGTTGTAATCACTCATTCTCAATTAATTATGTTGAAAATACCTTGTGTGCAAACAATAAGAACTCTATTCATGTAAACAAGTACATCAATACCTCCTTGGAACTAGGAAAACATGGAATTTCATTAAACAATGAGTATCTAACGATTATTAGCATTTCTTACAAGTATTTTCAGCTTAGCAACTCATTAATGTGTGTTTCTCTTGATTTCCTACTAACAAGGCTAGAATTTTTGTTGTAATCACTCATTCTAACTTCATGATGCTGGAAATACCTTGTGTACAAACAATAAGCACTCTATTCATGTTAACAAGCACATCTACACTTCCTTGGAATTAGGAAACCATTCAATTTCATTAAACAACGAGTATCTAATGATCATTAGCATTTCTTACAAGTATTTTCAGCTTAATCACTCATTAATGAGAGCTTTTCTTGATTTCCTTCTAACAAGGCTGGACTTTTTGTTGTAATTACTCATTCTCAGTTGATTATGTTGAAAATACCTTGTGTACAAACAATAAGCACTCTATTGATGTTAACAAGCACATCTACACTTCCTTGGAATTAGGAAACCATTGAATTTCATTAAACAACGAGTATCTAATGATCATTAGCATTTCTTTCAACTATTTTCAGCTTAATCACTCATTAATATGGGTTCTCTTGATTTCCTTCTAACAAGGCTGGACTTTTTGTAGTAATCACTAATTCGAACATAATGATGTTGAAAATAGCTTGTGTACAAACAATAAGCGCCCTATTCATGTTAACAAGCACATCAACACCTCCTTGGAACGAGGAAACCATTGAATTTCATTAAACAACGAGTATCTAATGATCATTAGCATTTCTTACAAGTATTTCAGCTTAATCACTCAATAATGTGTGCGTCTTCGGATTTCCTGCTAACAAGGCTGGACTTTTTGTTGTAATCAATCATTCTAACTCAATGATGTTGAAAATAGCTTGCATACAAACAATAAGCACACTATTCATGTTAACAAGCACATCAACACCTCCTTGGAACTAGGAAACCATTGCATTTTGTTAAACAACGAGTATCTAATGATCATTACCATTTCTTACAAGTATTCTCAACTTAATCACTCATTAATGTGTGCTTCTCTTGATTTCCTTCTAACAAGGCTGAACCTTTTCTTGTAATCACTCATTCTCACTTAATGATGTTAAAAATAGCTTATGTACAAACAATAAGCACTCTATTCATGTTAAGAAGCACATCAACACTTCTTTGGAACTAGGAAATCATTGAATTTCATTAAACAACGAGTATCTAATGATGACTAGCATTTCCTTATACTATTTCCATCTTAATCACACATTAATGTGTGCTTCTCTTGATTTCCTTCTAACAAGGCTGGACTTTTTGTTGTAACCACTCATTCTCACTTGATTATATTGGAAATACCTTGTGTACAAACAATAAGCACTCTATTCATGTTAACAAGCACATATACACTTCCTTGGAATTAGGAAACCACTCAATTTCATTAAACAACGAGTATCTAATGATCATTAGTATTTCTTACAAGTATTTTCAGCTTAATCACTCATTAATGAGAGCTTTTCTTGATTTCCATCTATCAAGGCTGAACTTTTTGTTGTAACCACTCATTCTCAGTTGATTATGTTGAAAATAGCTTGTGTACAAACAATAAGCACTCTATTCATGTTAACAAGCACATCAACACCTCCTTGAAAATACCTTGTGTACAAACAATAAGCACTAGGAAACCATTGAATTTCATTAAACAGCGAGTATCGAATGATCGTTGGCAATTCTTACAAGTATTTTCAGCTTAATCACTCATTAACGTGTGCTTCTCTTGATTTCCTTCTAACAAGGCTGGACTTTTTGTTGTAATCACTCATTCTAACTTAATGATGTTGAAAACAGCTTGTGTACAAACAATAAGCACTCTATTCATGTTAACAAGCACATCAACACCTCCTTGGAACTAGGAGACCATTAAATTTCATTAAACAACGAGTATCGAATGATCGTTAGCATTTCTTACAAGTATTTTCAGCTTAATCACTCATTAATGTGTGCTTTTCTTGATTTCCTTCTAACAAGGCTGGACTTTTTGTTGTAATCACTCATTCTAACTTAATGATGTTAAAAACAGCTTGTGTACAAACAATAAGCACTCTATTCATGTTAACAAGCACATCAACACCTCCTTGGAACAAGGAAACCATTAAATTTCATTAAACAACGAGTATCGAATGATTGTTAGCATTTCTTACAAGTATTTTCAGCTGAATCACTCATTAATGTGTGCTTCTCTTGATTTCCTTCTAACAAGGCTGGACTTTTGTTGTAATCACTCATTCTAACATAATGATGTGAAAACAGCTTGTGTACAAACAATAAGCACACTATTCATGTTAACAAGGACATCAACACCTCCTTGGAACTAGGAAACCATTGCATTTGTTAAACAACGAGTATCTAATGATCATTACCATTTCTTACAAGTATTCTCAACTTAATCACTCATTAATGTGTGCTTCTCTTGATTTCCTTCTAACAAGGCTGAAAGTTTTTTCTTGTAACACTCATTCATCACTTAATGATGTTAAAAAATAGTTATGGTACAAACAATAAGCACTCTATTTCTGTTAGAAGCACATCAACATTCTTTGGAACTAGGAATCATTTGAATTTTCATTAAACCAAACGAGTATCTAATGATTGACCTAGCATTTCCTTTACTATTTCCCGATCTTAATCACACATTTAACGTGTGCTTCTCTTGATTTCCTTCTAACAAGGCGGACTTTTTTGTTGTAACCACTCATTCT